>VMDO01000029.1:313538-385258 GCA_007922755.1 Pedetes capensis
TACTTGCAGGTTAAACCCAGAGCTTTGCACATAGTTTTGCAAGTGTTCTACCACTGGGCTGCACCTCTTTTGTTGTTGTTTTGTTTTGTTTTTTACTTTGAATCAGGGTCTCACTAAAATACACAGGCTGCCTGTGGCCTTGAACTTGTGATCGTCCTACCTCCACCTCCCGAGTCACTGGGGTTATACATGTGTGCCACCATGATCAGCTGGAATTTATGTTTTCTTGAGAATACACCTCATGTTATCTTTTTTATACATTAGAAGGCTGTCAATATGGGTCTTTTAAAGCAAATAGGAGAATAAAATAGTTACAAATATTACATTGCTATTGCTTTTAAAATGTTTATCTATGCCATTCTTTTTAATGATATTCTATTTCTTCCTGCAGATTTGAATTATTATCTAATGTCTTTTCATTTTAGGATATACTAACAGGTCTGCTGGTTATGAATTTCTTCTGCTTAATCTTGAAATATCTTTGTTTCTCCTCTAATTTTGAAAAATGTTTTTTCTCGATGTAGAATTCTTTCAGTTATTTCCTGGGCACTTGCACATCTCTGAACATGTATACATCCTTTGAAAGCTTCAAGAAGATGCCAGAGATCTTTTTTTTCCCCCCCTTCTTTTTTGAAATACTTAGAGATTGAACCCAGAGCCTCACACACAGCCAAGGTCTCGCTAAATTACACAGGCTGCCTCTGGCATTGAACTCACGATCCTCCTGTCTATGCCTCCTGAGTTGCTGGGATTATTGGCATGTGTCATTGATCACACTCTATGCCAGAGTTTTTTGGAGGCCCTATGGGCATTTCCTGAAGACAGTTCAGCCTGGGATTCTATCTTCCTAAACTGATATTTTTGCCTTAAGAAATCGAATTGTGGAGCCAGGCTGGGTGGCGCACACCTGTAATCCCAGCAGCTTGGGAGGTGGAGGCAGGAAGATTTCAAGTTCAACACCACAGGCAGTCTGAATAATTTGGTGAGACCCTGTCTCTCAAAAAAGTGAAAAAAAAAAAAAAAAAAAAGGCTGAGGGTGCAGCTCAGTGGTCCAGCACTTGCAGAGCATGCAAGCGCGAGGCCCTGGGTTCAACCCCCAGTACCACAAAGAAAAAAAAAAAAAAAAGGAAGAAGAAATTGACTTGTTAAGTAATTGAAGTTGATTGTTTTAAACAAATGGCTTATAGATAGGGACTTTTCCACAGAATAATATGAGTCATATCAAATAATAATATACACTCTGGAAATGGAGCTTTTTCAAAGAGCTAAGAGATGTGTGGGCTGGGATTTAGCTCAGTGGGTAGAGAGCTGCGCTGCAGTCTCTGAGGTCCCTAGTTCAATTCCCAGCACCGCAAAAATGGGAGAGGGGCCTGGCAATCCACTCCCAAGGCAATCCTGAAATAGTCAGCCATTGAAAACCCTATGAGGGTCACTATGACTATGAGTCAGATACTGACTCGACGGCACCTAACAACAACAACAACAAGAGATGTGTTGTAGAACATGTCTCAGAGTTAAGAACCATGCTCTAGAAATGTTTTTTTTTTTTGAGAAGCTTTGCACTATAATCCTTGTCTTCTTTGAAATTCTCTTTTTTATCTGAATGTATTATTTTGATAATAATTAAAAGACAAATCAAACTAAACTCTTACTAGTAACCTGTTCTACTTTTTAAATGTGTCATTTAAACCCTTACTAGTAACCTGTTTATTTTTTTCAAATGTACCATTTATACTTTGTTAATTTTTGAAAGTAGACTATATTTAATAAAGCTGGAACAGAAAGGACAACACTGTCTTATTCTAGAGAATCCGTAAGCATCCTTTTCAGCAATATAACCAGGAAAATTTAGAAAGTGTAATTTATATGGAATTTTAGTTTCCTCAACTATAATGGATAAAAAGAAGAAAATACACCTCAAGAGAGAACTTGGGTATTTCTGGGGCACAAGTTTTTTAATTATTAATATAATTGGTGCAGGAATTTTTGTGTCCCCCAAAGGGGTGCTAAAGTACTCTTCCATGAATGTAGGGCTCTCCCTGTGTATTTGGGCTATCTGTGCCATATTGGCCGTGATGAGCACGCTCTGCTATGCAGAAGTAGGTACAACCTTCCCGTACAGTGGAGCTCAATACTATTTTATGAAAAGATGCTTTGGCCCCTCCATTGCTTTCCTGACTATTTGGACGTCCTCATTTCTGGGGCCAGGAGTACTTGCTGGCCAAGCCCTGCTGCTCTCTGAGTATGGCATCCAGCCTTTTTATTCCAGCTGCTCTGCCCCAAGTCTACCAAAGAAATGCCTGGCCCTGGCCATGTTGTGGATTGTAGGAATTCTGAATTCTCGTGGTGTGAGAGAGGTGACTTGGCTTCAGACACTCAGCACATTGCTGAAAACGGCCACACTTGGCCTCATTTCCCTAAGTGGAGTGTTCATGCTGGTGAGAGGCAGGAAGGAGAATGTAGAGAGGCTTCAGAATGCTTTTGATGCTGAGTTTCCAGATGCCTCGCAGTTAATAGAAGCCGTCTTCCAAGGATATTTTGCATTTTCAGGCGGGGGAGCCTTTACATATATTGCAGGTAATTAAAAATCTATTGAGAAAAAAAAACAAGCCATGACTTATTGCATGCATTATTAAATGCATGTTTTTAATTGTATTTTGAGTTTTAAATAAATGATTTGATTTTTTCTGCTTTGACTTTCTAAATCAGCATATACTGGCCTTGTACTTCTCATCTACTCAATTCTTTTCCCCTTTGTTCCAAGGCTCTTCTTTTATTGAATAGCTTCTCTTTTTAAGCTTTCTCTTCTGGGACCCCAAATATGGCTCCCCTGAATTAATCTAGTTTCCTTTCTGTTAATGCATGAATCCTCAGGTTGTAGAAATATTTTCCTCCTATGAAACTGTGAACTCAGGAATGCTCTAATGCCAGAATGTGTTGGTGATATGAGTAAGTGTGACACAGGATATTTTTATTTATTTTTGAAATTATATTTTATTATACTGTTTTCTTTCATAGGTGGATGCAATGTTAAAAGTTCATGTAATGATAAAATTTATATTGGACCAAATTGGCCTTTTTCACATCAAGAAAGTCAAAATAATGGTAAAGCTATAGCCTTCATGTGTATATTATAGTAGTAGTCATCTTATAGCAATCTTGGATGCATTTAAATAGTAAACTAACCAAAATGAAAAGAAATTTTTGAGACTACTATCTATAGAAATGATTACAGGAACCTAAAAGAGGCTTCCTTCTTCCTCCAGCTTTCAGCCTAATGCTCTTTGGGCACTTAAGGCAGGAACTTCTTCAGCAGCTCCAGGACCCCTTGTTCACCATGTTAGTGCTGGGGATCTCGCTGTTTGAGGGAGTGTCTAGATGGAACAGTACCTCTTTGGCTCACTCAGAACCTCCAAGTAGAGTAACAAGTACTAGGCTTTGCCTTGCACTTATACTAGCCTCCTTATTTTTGGAATTATCTGTTAATGTTTTTGTTGTTGTTAGGTGCCATCGAGTCGGTATCCGACTCATAGCGGTCCTATGTACAACAGGCAAAACACTTATTGTCAGTGCTTCTCTGTGGCTCATAGGGTTTTCAATGGTTGATTGATTTTTGGGAGGGGGTTTCCAGGTCCGTCTCCCAAGCCTACAGCACCTGGTGTTCCCAGGCAGTCTCCCATCCAAGTACTAACCAGGCCCGACCCTGCTTAGCTTCTGAGATCTGATGGGATCGGATGCCACAGGGCTACAGCTGCAGATCTGTTGATAGTATGTCTGTTATTTATTAAATTGTTTCATCAGCCATTAATCTTTTAAACACTGACTATTTATAAAACCCTGTACTAGTAAGTCAGATGAGTAAGATGTAATTTTTATTCTAAAGATGTTTACAGTCAGGAAGAAAGTGCAATGCCTAGATTTTGTTCTTAGTTCTGCCGCTTCAACACTGGCAAGTATCTTCTCATCTCTGGACATATACTCTCTAAAAATCTCTAAAATGGACATCATGAGCTTAAATCAGTATAATTCTTTGCCTTAAAAATACATAATGACAGGTAATGTTTATAATACAGTCATAAGGGAACAATATAATTACTGTAGAAATTCAGTAGAAGGAAAGTCCACTTTTCATTATTATCAAGAGTAAAAAGGTAGTACTTGAACTGAATCTAAAAAATTCCAGCCATAGGAAAATATGAATGAAGACCAGAAGTGTGGTCTGCATGTAAGATACAACATATAATCTTGAGTCACCACAAAATTGTTTCTAATGGCCGATGGTCTTGATAATAGATATGGTAACTAGAGCAAGTTCACGGAAGAAGAGCAAAACGGCATAGGTTTAGAGATGGATGACTGGACAATGTCAACTTCTAGGCAGCAGGTGGACAAAGATCCAGTGAAGAACCAAGAGAAGGCTTAGAGAATCATAAAAGAAATACCCTGTGTGTTCTCCCAAAAGGGGGCCATTCACCTGGGTAAGAGCTTCATAAATTGAGAAACCTGAGGACTGATTAAAAAGACATGACACTGGTTAAGAGGTCATTGGTGACCTTCACACAAGAGAGGAAAGTCAGTTTGCTTTGAGTTAAAAAGTGAGAGATACTGAGAAGGCTACAAGATTTCTCTTTTGAGCAGCTTGTGACTAAATGGGCCTCTGACAAATTCAGGGGCAAGAATAATGAGCAAACTTTCTGTCTGTCTGTCTATCTGTCTGTCTGTCTGCCTCTCTCTCTCTCTCTCTCTCTCTCTCTCTCTCTCTCCCTGTGTGTGTGTGTGTGTGTGTGTGTGTGTGTGTGTGTGTGTGTGTTTTCCATAGAAGAAATCTCTCTGGCCTCTATTTGAAGCAATTTCATCTTATTTCTTTCTCAGAGATGTTTCATTATTACATAATTATCTTTGCTGAAAAAAGATTTATAAAATTTACCAAGCTAAAGTAATATAGAATTCCTCACAGGCAGCTGACAGTAAACAAAGTTGGGGAACTTTCAATGAGTGCTGGGATTATTAACTTAGTAAATAAAATTTTGCCTGCAGCCATAGCCCTGGGGCATCCAATCCTGTCAGATCGCAGAAGCTAAGCAGGGTCGAGCCTGGTTAGTACTTGGATGGGAGACCGCCTGGCAAAACCAGAAATTGTAAGCTTGAGAGAAGGACCTGGCAACCCCCTCCCAAAAATCAATCTGCCATTGAAAACCCTATGAATAGCAGAGAAGCACTGACAATAGTGTTTCACCTGTTGTGCGTAGGGTCGCTATGAGTTGGATACTGACTCCATGGCACCTAACAACAACAACAAATAAATTTTACCTAAGACTACATTCTAAACACCTGCAGCAGTACCACTGTGGCGTCGGATCCCTTCAGATCTCCGAAGCTAAGCAGGATCAAGCCTGGTTAGTACTTGCATGGGATACCACCTGGGAACACCAGGTGCTGTAGGCCTGGGAGAAGGATGCAGCAACCCACTCCCAAAAATCAATCTAGTGGCCACTGAAAACCCTATGAATAGCAGAGAAGCACTGACAATAGTGTTTTGCTTATTTGGGTCACTCTTTCTCCTTCTCCTTCTCCTTCTCCTTTTCCTCCTTCTCCTTTTCATCCTCCTTTTCCTCCTCCTCCTCCTCTTCCTCCTCCTTCTCCTTTTCCTTCTCCTCCTTCTCCTCTCCTCCTCCTCTCCTCCTCTTCCTCTTCTCCTCCTCCTCCTCTTCCCCTTCCTCTCCCTCCTCCCCTCTCCTCCTCCTCCTCTTGTTCCTCCTCCTCCTCTTCCTCCTCCTCCTCCTGATACTGCTGAATATCAAACCCTGGGCCTTTCACATGCTAGGCAAGTGCTCTATCATTGAGCTCCACCCTCAACCCAACAATCACTTTCAAAACACTTATGAGGTGGTAAGAACTGGAATTGAAATTTTATTGTCTTTTTGTTTCTATTTCTCCCAATATTCAAGTAAGGAAAATGTTACTTTGACAGCAAATACATTATCTGAAGCCCACAGCTAGTAAGTGATACGGGCAGAGTTAAAATTAGAACCCTCTAATTGTCTACTCTTCAAGGGCTTACTCAGTTCATTTTAATGTACTTCATGAATATTACTTTCAACTCCTGGGTAGATAAAAGAAATCTGATATGTGTCAAAGGATAGATATTTACTAGTCAAGGGGATTTGATTTTAAGTTACAGAAATCCATGTACATTAGGTTAAACCATAAAAGGGGAACTTAGTGAAAGAATAATGCAGTATATAAGGAGATCTGAGCAAACAATCTTGAGCTGCAACAGGAAATATGGAAACTGTTATACTTAAAAAAACAAGATCTGCTGGCCAAGTGGTGCACCCCTCTAATCCCAGAGACTCTTGTAGGCTAAGGCAGGAGGATGGCAAGTTTGAGGCCGGAAGCAACCTGCAAGTTTGAGACCAGAGGCAGAGGAGATCCTGTCTCCAAATTAAAAATTAAAAATGGGCTAGGAGGTGCAGCCCAGTGGCACAGCACTTGCAAAGTATGTGCAAAGCCCTGGATTCAACCTTCAAGAACTGCAAAACAAAACAAACAAACCCTGTGATCTTTTACAGTCATCCTTTCTTTTTCCTTCCTTCCTGCCTTCCTGCCTGCCTTCTTCCTTTCTTGCTTTCTTTCATTTCTTTCTCTACATTGCCTTGCTTTTCTCTTGATTCTTTTAGTCATATTGACTTTTGGTTCAAATTCTTGAAAGAAATTTTTGTATATCTTGGCAATGATTGACTTCTAGTGGAGTCACTGAAATGAATATCTATACTCAGTTCTATTGCCAGTGGTCAGGGCACTGCGTTCATTTATACACAAGGTTATAGATGTTGAATTCTTTGAGTCAGAGAGTAATTCTCATGAAATAATAAAATTTGGAAAGATGGTTTGAAAAATTATGTAAGTTTGAAAATAAGAGTGTTGAGAAAATTCATTATATATGATGCTAAGTTATAACTTTCTCTCTCTCTCTCTCTTTCTCTCTCTCTGGCACTAGGGATTGAACCTGGGGTCCCACACATGTATTCTAGGCAAGAACTCTACCACTGAGCTACATCCCCCATCACATTGTTCTCTTTTTTGCACTTACTACTGGAATGAAGGAATGGTAGAAAGCCTACAAGGAGAGGGAATTTATGACTGACTCTTTAAGTCTTTTCCATATATGCCTTGAGAATATATTAACAGGAAAATATTCCTAGCCGGGGAGTTTCCTCTCCTACTTTTTCAGAGGAGGAAATGATTTTGCTAAGATCCGAAAGAAAAGTAGGGGCCAATTAGGCAACTAAGAAGAGAAAGAAGATTACACATAAAAGAATGGGCACTGGGGCAAGAAGAGCCATGACATTTTGAGGAATGAAACAATTCCAGTTTGCCTGTACAAATATATCAATGATAACAAAGGGACCATCAAATTATCACATGATGTATCCCCACAGCATTTTTTTTTCTTTTCATATGGTCACTTACCATAGTCATGATTTTAACCTTTGTTTATGTCATTGTTTAACATGTAGCTCCTCTTCCTGACATTAAACTTCATGTAGTTTTGTTCCCTATTGTATTCCCACCACTCCAGCTCAGTGCCTGCTTCCTGCTACAGGAAGCTGAAGATGTAGGAAGGTTCCAAATGCCACTGGCTTCAGGGGCTCAAATTCCATTTTTGATTCTTGGGTCTTCAGGAATATTACCACCGATGGGGAAAATTTCCTTCCCTTTTCTTCATTTAGCACCAGACTTAGAAGAGGATGGGAGGGAAACAGTGTGTGTTTGCGTGTGCGTGCGTGCGTGTGTGTGTGTGTGTGTGTGTATAATGGCAGAGTAGAAAGAAGGATCCAGTCTAACATTTGTCACACAGACAATTTTAAAGATAAATTTAAGAGTTTACCAATTATGATTTTGCTCTTTTCTGTGTTGTAGGGGAGCTGAAGGAACCCAGTAAGACAATACCCAAATGCATATTTACAGCACTACCTCTGGTGACTGTGTTGTATTTACTGGTTAACATTTCCTACCTGACTGTTCTGACGCCCAGGGAAATTCTCTCTTCAGGTTGGTACACAAATGGCCATAGCAATAAATAAAGTGCTGGTCCTTTCAGCACATCTTAAGTATCACTTTTCCAGTCAGGACTGCTGTGTACTCTTCAATATTCTATATATAGATTCACTTTGTAATTTTCTAATAACAGAGTGCCAAAGAAAGGCTTAGAAAGGGGATTCATAGTTTAGCTATGCATTTTCTGATAATATGGAAAAGGAATGAATAATGCTGATGTATGACACAGATTGTAATGAAAATGTTATTCCTTTCATGATCTCATCAGAGTAACAGTACAAAATCAGTATTTATATTTACTAAAACTTTCAAAACATTTGATTCTCAATATTCTAGGTGACAAGAAGAATGATAAATTTGAAATGCAAGATATTGGCAGTTGAAAGAATGATACTAATGGTCACTTGATGCATATAATTAACATTATTAATATAGAAGGCAATATGGCACCTACCAACAACAACGACAACATAGTTGTTTACCTTACATAGTCCTAAAATTTATTGTGGCTAAGGACTCAAATATATTGTAATTTTGATTAAAAATTACTATCTTAAATCCAAAATTATAGAATAAAGAATGAAAAGATAAGACAATCTTAGAGATAAATATACATTTAAAAATGAGTAACAGATTTAAGAAATAAAAGAAATTTTTGAAAGAAATGGAAAACAGGAAAAATTGAAGACTAATAATTTTCTCATATCAGCATAAAACCTTAAGTAGCCACCTTCTGAGGTAAATCTATCATCCAATCCCTTTGGGACTAATCATTTTTGAGCAATTATTCTTGTCTTGGTGAATTTTTGAGGCACTGGAGGTAAATCTTTTTTTTATTGGAAATTTTTAATTTCCAATCATGCATTTCATTATGATATTTCCATATATGCATTTCATTCTACATTGCACGGATAATTTCCCCTTTACCCTCTTGTGCCCTCCCCTCTCTCCCCGCCATGGCCTCTCTTCTACTTGCATGTCTTTTTGTGGGAATATTTTTCTGTATATCCTTGCATCCCAATTATGATTTAAGTTCACACTTTTTTCTGTGCACTGAAGGTAAATCTAAGGGAGGTTTTAAAAAATATACTTTTTTATTCAGAAATGGGGGGTTGAACCCAGGACGTCAAATATGCTAGGCAAGTGTTCTACCACTGAGCTGCACCGATAGCCCCATTTTAATTTTTATTTTTAGACATGATCCCGATAAGTTGTGCAGGCTGTCTCTGGCCTCAAACTCATGATCCTTCTCCCTCAGCCTCCAGAGCTGCTAGAATTATAAGCATGGGCCATGGTGCCTTGTCTAAAAATATACTTTTTACTGGCATAAAATTGTACATTTTTATGTGTTGGACTGTGATGACTCAATACATTGTACATAATGTGTGGTGATCAAATTAGGGTAATCAGCATTTATATCTCCTTAAGTATGATTATTTATTTGTGTAGGGAGCCTTCAAACATATATAAAAGTTATAGATAGCATTTTACCTCAGTTTGAATGTGACTCCTACACAGAATGCTACCACATAGTATGCCACATTAGCATGGATTTACAAGGATCTAGCTGTCATGGTAGCCTGCAGCTGTAGCCCTGTGACATCCAATCCTGTCAGATCTCGGAAGCTAAGCAGGGTTGGGCCTGGTTAGTACTTGGATGGGAGACTTCCTGGGAATACCAGGTGCTATAGGCTTGGGAGACAGACTCAGCAACCCACTCCCAAAAATCAATCCACCATTGAAAACCCTATGAACAGCACAGAAGCACTGACAATAGTGTTTCACGTGTTGTACAGAGGTTCTCTATGAATCGGATAGCAACTCATTGGTACCTAACAACAACAAGCTATCATAGGGACCAGTGAGCTAGAAATAGTCATGAGTCTAAGGATTTATGGGAACAAAGCAAAGACAAATCTGCATAACAGCAATTAGTGATTAGAGTCCCTTGACTGTGAAGAGTACATTTATAAAGTTAACCATAGGTGTGCTCAGGGTTGCTGAGCTGTACAGCCATTTATATTTCATAGAAGCTGGCATTTGTTATGACTGCCAGTACTCTGGCTATACTAATCATAAAAAAAGTAATTGTCTCCTCTGACATATCTTACAGTTGGAATAATTTTGTATGTGGCATGATAGTTTGGGCATATGTTGAGAACTCATGAAGTATTTTGACTACAATTGTTTGTAATTTGATTTATAATGCTTTTTCAGGCTTAAAATCTTTATGTTTTGTTTAAATCCTGAATCAATATTTTTAAATTGAAATATCTGTACTTTTATGGTATTAGGAATTCAAATTAGGAAATAGTTAGAATTATATATCAAAAATGTACGTATAAGGATGGTCATCTTGTCATTAAGTGTGGTAGCAAAAAATTGAAGACCAAAAAAGTATTCAGTCAATTTGAAATAAATAATGTCAGTAAATCCATATTATAAATTACTCTGAGCTTTTTAAAGGGTCAAATTGTTGATAAATACTGAGAGGGACAATGTTTACAATATGATAATGATGGAAAAGGTAAGATTTATATTCTCGTATAAAACAAAGTTAATAGTGAGCAACAGTGATCACCTGGAATGATACTGTGGGTGATTTTTGCTTTATTATTCATACTTTATTTTCCAAAATTTCTTCAATGAAGTACATAGTTTATATAATTGCTAGGGAAAGTTATAAACAAATAGGTTCTTAAAGTTAGGAATTTTAAGGATTAAGGAGTATTTTTTTTCATCAGAGAGGTATACCTAAAAGATGTGAAAAAATTTTAAATAAATGAGATGCCTATTATACAGTGTGAATTGGGCATTGCACTTAATAGTAATTTTAATGTACTACTTAATGTGTCTCATTATGACATTTCCATCTGTGCATTTCATTGTACATAGCTCCCATTAACTTCCCCCTGACCCTCTCATGAACCTCTTCCCCCATCCCTTATATGAAATAAATAAGAAATGAGACTGGAGATTTAGAGAAAAAAAAAGAATCAGTATCATAGAATAATACTGAACAGAAAAATGCTATGACACTTGAGGTTACTCAAAATGGGTTAATAGCTGGTTATGGTAGCACACACCTGTAATCCTAGCACTTGGGAAGCTGAGGCAGAAGGATCCTGAGTTCAAGACCAGCATGGGCTACATAGGAGACCTTGCCTGAAAACAAACAAACAAATACATAAAATTGGTTTAAAAATAAAGATCTTAAGAACAAGAATCATTGATGATATTTTCATTTTGTCACATTTGAAAAGTCCTACCTTTTGTTATAAGCCACTATATTGATGTCCTGGAGACTCCTCTGGAAACCAACCTACCTGTACACAAAGTATAACCTCAGAGGGCCCCTAGCCCCAGGGACAGTAAGCTCCACTGTGCTTCTTCCACTGAAAAACTGAGAACTTGTTTCTCCATGATGAAATTATCAGTTCCAGCACATATCTACATAATATAAATTGGACTCTGGATTCTCATGAATCATGGGTGCTTTATTCCTTGGTGGTTTTTATACTTACTGACATATTTAATCCTTGTTCATATGCTCTCTTCACCTTTAAGTGCACATGCACAGACACACACACTAGCACAGCCAGAATATTCTGTGAATTTTGACCTATGGCAGGGTTTCTCAATTTCATCAGTATTGCTGTTTTTGACCATATAAATTTTCTGAGGTGCTAGGTTTAAACTCAGGGCCTTGCATATGCTGGACAAGTGCTCTGCCACTGAGTTACATCCCAGCCCTGGACCATATAGTTTTTTGTTGTAGAGGGCTGTGCTATGCATTATAGAACATTTAACAGCTTCCTTAGTCCCTACCCACTAGATACCAGTATGAACCTCCTGTCTCCCCAGTTGTGACAACAAAAAAACTCCAGAAATTGCCACATGACCCCTGAGAGCAAAATCACATCTAGTTGGGATCAACTGGACTGTACTTCAGATAAGTCTCAACTGTCATAAATAGGTCTAATCTGTGGAATCTATTTTCTCTATTTATGTTTTATTTATTTTGAAAACTAAATCACATCATGACATGGGTAAGCCTCATTCTTATGTCAGCAGTGTCACACTGTGCTTTCTTGACTATGACAGCATCCATCAGCCTTGCATGTGCTAGTTCTAGAAAATAAATGTGCCTTCAATCATCAACTTACCAAAACTAACTCATTCCTCAAGTATTTATCAAAAACTCACCATATGTTAGTGAGTGAAGCCCTAGTTTTACAGAAAAGAAATGAGGCGCCTTTGCTCTCAAAAAGTTCCTTGCCTCTTGTGGGAATACATAAAATGATAGCCATGTATGATGCAGTGGGATAGGACTAAGATGGGCACACATATAACATGTTATATAAGTGTAAAACAAGGAAATAAACAACAGAATTAAACAAAATTAAACTTCTTAATGGCCTTTAAAATGTGCATTTGCAGTGAAATATATTTTCTTTCCTAACACACTTCCTTTGTTCATTTTTGTTTCTCTACAGATGCTGTGGCTATCACATGGACTGACAGAGTTATCCCCCAATTAACATGGATTATTCCTTTTGCTATTTCTGCCTCTTTATTTAGCAACCTTCTGATTGGTGTACTTGAATCATCAAGAGTGTTATATATGGCAAGCCAACAAGGCCAGCTGCCTTTGTTATTTGGTACACTTAATATTCACTCCTCCCCATTCATACCTGTACTACTAAAAGTCACTATGGCATCCCTTGCAGTTATCTTAACAAACCTAATTGAATTGATAAATTATGTATTTTTTGTGTCTTTCTTTTGGTCAACGTTATCAATGGTAGGAATGCTGAAACTGAGATACCGGGAACCCAATCTACGGAGACCTTATAAGGTAAAAGGGGGTTTTATAAATTTTTTATAGGAAGTAAAATATACTATATGTAGCTATATTTGAAGACTATATTCAGAACATGTATAAGTAGGTATTTTATTACTCAACAAATTGTGAAACACATAAGGAATAGCTGGTCTTCATTTTAACTTTAATTTTTATTGGATAGGCTCCACTCAATATGAAATCTGGTTACTGTTGTTGTTGTTAGCTGTTTTTGAGTCAAGTCCAACTCATAGTGACCCTGTGTACAACAGATGAAATACTACCTGACACTGTGCCATGCCTGGCACTACTGTCAGTGCTTTTCTTCTATTCATAGGGTTTTCAGTGGCTGGCTGTCTCAGAAGTAAGCTGCAGGGCCCTTCCCCAAAGCCTATAGCACCTAGTATGCCTAGGCAGTCTCCCATGCAAGGATGAACCAGGCCTGACCCTGCTTATCTTCCAAGATCTGATGGAATCAGACACCAGGGTGGCATGGCTACAGACATGAAACCTCTTAGGTAGTATTTAATGATTTATGAGAGAGAAAGATAGTTCTCTGGGAGGTGGGATAGATATTTATGAGTTTTTGATCAGAGATTTCTTGGTTTACTTATTTAGTGACAGTATCTTCTACAGTCAGGGTCAGATTGAGCAAATAAGAAACAGAAGAGCCAAAGTAAGGTCATAAATGATAACATCTATTATTATGAAACCTTGACTTATTTTTAACCATCAACAAATTCCATCTATTGAAATTTAGTACTTTTAAACTACTTTCAATCTAGATGAGGAAAATTTTCACAGGACAGTGTCCTCTAATCATAGAAAAAGAAATTAGACAAAACTTGGCAGCATAGGCATATTATTGAGGATTAGATGGCCTATAATTCAGTGCCTGCAGATATACCACTGTGGCATCCAATCCCCCTAGGTCTCAGAAGCTAAGCAGGGCCAGGACTGGTTAGTACTTGAATGGGAGACTGCCTGGGAATACTGGATGCAGTAGCCTTGGGAGAAGGACCTGGCATCCCACTCCCCCAAACAATCAGCCATCAAAAACCTTATAAATAGCAGAGAAACACTAAGAAAAGTGCCAGGCATGGCACAGTTTGGGGTAGTGATTCAATCACTATGATTTTGACCCAACTCAACAGCACTTTACAACAACAGTTATCCCCATTTTGTAGAGAAGGAGACAGGATTAGAGATGCTAAGTCACTTGCCCAAGCTCACATAGCATGGGGTAGAGCAAAGAGTCAGATCTCAGCAGTCTCTTTGGAGTGTTTGACTCTAAGTACAAAATATAAGAAAGAATGCTGGGAGAAAGAAAACGATATCCTGACAACCAAGTTTGGTTGACTTATCGTCATCTTTTTTTTTCAAGCTCCCTTCTACTTCCTCCATCCAGCTATCACTTAACTGTTGGGTATTTAAGTACTTATTAAAAAGTGACTAGATCTCAAGCACCTTGCTAGGTACTCTGGGCACAAAAAGGAATAAGACTTGGCTTCTGCCTTTTGACAGGTGAATCAAATCCCACAATATGCTAAGTGCTACATAATGACATGCAAAGTTTGCTCAGAGAACCCTTGGGGAGAAATGATGTAAATCTAAACTAGGGTTGACCTCCTTGGTCTACCTTGGAGGTGCTTGCCTAAGACTTCACATCCTCTCATCATAGTTTTACATCTTGTATCTTTTTAATCTGTCCCTTCTTTGCTGTTTTCTGACCCACACTTATATCACTGACCCTAATTAGAGAGGATTAAAGAAAAGCTGTGAACTGATGATAGGTTTGTAATACAGCAAGAAACGTATAGGATGACCGTTAAGAGTTTGGGCTTGAGTCCAATTCCTCTGTTCATTTTTTGAACTTAGTCTTGTTATTTAACCTCTGATCTCAATTCTTTAACTTCTAAAGTGGAAGGGATTGATACTTGCCTTCTAGGGATGTTGAATGGATAAAATAAGACATCAAAAAGCCAGGGCCTGACATTAATGGATATTACTATTTGGCTTACATTTGCATACGAACAGAAGGCAAGGACAACATTAAGTACAAGTGGTTAAAATTTTTCTTGTCTGCCTTCATGAGTGTTCCTTTCTCCTCTCTCAATTATTTGACAACAGATATTGAGGTGTAAAACGATGGGTTATCTTTCCCAGTAGTATTTTATAAATTAAGAGGAAACTGTTAATTATTTTAGCCCCCTCAAAATGACTCCCTCATTACGGGTTTCCTAAATTGTGACTAGCTGTGTCATATCTTTAGAGTATATATTCATTCTCTTAAATACATCTCAAAAACAAAAACAAAACAAAACACAAATAAACAACAAAAAAGATGTCTTAAAACTGATGGCCTGAAGCTCAGCATGGTGGCCCACACCTGCAATCCCAGCACTCAGGAAGCTGAGGCAGAAGAGCCAGGATTTCTAGGCCAGCCTGGGCTACTTAGCAAGACCGTGTCTCAAAGAAAAAATAGTGACTATCTCCTGAATTTTCTCCTTAAGTTGAGTGATGTTAGGTATAGGCAACTTATAGTACTAACACAAAGCAAGTACCCAGGATGGATCTTTAATATTTTGGGCAAAGCAAAAACAAAAGCACAAATGAAACAAAAAATAGGGAGGATTGTTTTGGACAAAGCTTTTGCCTTGTTTCCTTGATTTGTTTTCCTTGATTTGCTCAGTCTATAAAGTCATAATATTTACCTGCCAACATTTACCTGCGACTCAACAGCACCTACCAATGTTAGGAAATAAAATTCTTCTGACTTGAATGTGCTACTCATAAATTTTGAATAATATTTAACAATATGCCAAGAGGAAAAAGTACAAATAACTGGGTATAGCTGTTCTTAATAAGCAAGCATAGGGTATCTACTAGGATATCTCATTTAACTGGCAATGTTGGGCAAAGTGTCCTGAGCAACGGAGGATCTAAAGATAGTCCTTGTGTTTTTGCCTTGAATTTCTTACTGACATGAAGTATTTTCTAGGGCAGATTGTTGTAACCTTCATTAGGCCTTAGAAGCTCCTTCTGAACAAATTCATGCCTTCCAGGTCAGCAGATGATTATCTTATTGGCAAATAGTCATGACTGCTTCCATTCATGAAGAGTCACATACTAGATGATCTTCCCCCCAACCTCACAATGGGAGTCTTCCACATTCCTTTTACTTAGGCATTTATCTGGTTTCTAAGCCAGGTTTATCTAAATTGATAGCTAATTTAGCCCATTTTCTATCATTTGTTTATATCTTATTTTTTTGTTTGTATAAAGATGCAGGTATCATAAATGGATTTTCATTATCTAATTATTTTTTAACTTTGCTTTTCTCTTCAGGTGTTTATGCCATTTATATTCATAAAAATGGCCTTGAGCCTGTGCTTGGTTTTGATACCATTGGTAAAGTCTCCAAAGATGCATTATATCTACGTGCTTCTCTTTGTTCTCAGTGGACTGCTGGTTTACATACCATTTATACATTTTAAATTGAGGTTGGCTTGGTTTGAGAAAATGACTTGCTATTTACAATTACTATTTAATATTTGCATCCCTGATGTGTCTGATGAACAGGTGTCAGAAGAACTTAAAACAGCCTTCTAAAAACACACCAAGTTCCAAATAAAGATCTAATCATGTGATGGAATATTAATGATGAAATTCCCATAGTAAATTTCTCAAATGAAATAATATATATATATAAAAATTTGCCCAGGACACTACCTGATTTTAAAATCAAAAAGGAATTGTATATAACTAAAGCTCTGTTTGTTTGGTAAAAAACTTGTATAGCTTGATGATGTCTTTTCTATACTTCCATTTTTATCTGTATCTCATCCCCTTTGTATTGGATTCATGGTGCTCTTATAATAAAAGTTAATGATTAAAAATTAAAAAAGCATTTTCTTTGTCTTTCTCAAGTCCTTTTTTTTGGTGCTTATTTGAATATGAAAAGAACAATTCCGTTTGTTCAGTTAGCTTTTCCAGTATAGTAGTATTTTTCTTTCCTAATAGATACTTTAGAAGCATGAGTTTTCAGGGTACTTTCCCTTGAATGCCTTTCCTTAAATTTGAAGGTGCATCTTCATTTGATTTCAGTGGTATATACCTACAATCTGTATGTAGTTGTGTGTACAAAATGTGTGTAGGAGATAGCCACGTGGACTGCATTCCTGTAGCCACATTCAACCATTGTCATTCAGCTAAAAAACTTCATCTATTTAGTGTAGAGTTTTAAAAGAACCATGTTAGCAGATATCTTTCAGAAAGCAGAGATGATTCGAAAGATGTTAAACCATCTTTGTTAGCCACCTTTGTTCTCGGCTCTTTGTACCTAACAGGCAGCTCTTGTCAAGTTTGAGGAGCCATTCCTGGGTGTAGTGGGTAATTTTCTCCTCCTCTTCCTCCCTCTTCTCTCCTTTTTCTCTTTTTCCCTCCTCCTCCCCCTTCTTCTCCCCTCCTTGTTTCCCCCTTTTCTTTTTCTTCTCTTTTTCTTCTCCTTCTCCTCCATCTTCCTTTTTTGAGATGGAGTCTCACTATGTTGCCCAGGCTGGCATTTGACTCCTGTGTTCTGGTGATCTTCCTGCCTCAGCTTTCCTGAGTAGCTGGGACTGTCAGAGGGTAATAGGCAGGAAGACAGGTAAAAGAGGGCTCTGCAGCCAGCCACCTCCCAGCCTAGCCACGGGCTTCCCAGCCACCTATAATAGGAATATCAGTGTGAGCCTCCTGTGGGACAAAGGCTTTGCTCTGGTGGCCCATGCTTCCCTGACAGTTAACACCCTTACAAACAGCATACTTGCTAGAAGGAAACAGAGAATTAAAATCACTCCTAACTTTTACATTCATCCATGAAGGATGATAAGATTATGTGAGACATACACCACCCCCAGTAATCAAAAAGAACGTTGTTTAGTGGATTCTGCTCCCTTATCAGGACCCATAGCTACCTGGATTTTTAACATTTTGAAATGCCCACCTCTGAACCAAGTCCTTTAAAAACAGTGGGAATCCATTAGCCCATTCCAGGCACAGGCCTCAGGTGTAAAATATTTCTCTCCTTCTCCTGATGGTTTAAGCCCCACTATAAAGATCACAGCCAACCTTATCTCTGGGCAGTAGTACCCCTTCACTATTGTCTGCCTTCACATCTCTAGGTACACTATCTGTATAATTTAAGTCTATATACTCTCTCTTTAATAAACTTATTCTATACTCTTTACTATAATTTCTGTGTCTCATATAAATTTTTTTATACAGAGCAACAGAGACAAACCAAGGTGGGGAAGGTAATCGCTGTTGCCAGGGAAGGACTTACCTGCTATCAGCCTTCTAGACCTGCACTCCAGACCAGTGCTCTGGACCCACACTCCCTTCTCTAGACCCATGCCCCACATCTCCCTGCTAAGAGGACTGCAGGTGAGTGTCACCCTGCCTGGCTTCTGATAGTTAATGTGTCAACTTGACTGGGTTACACAGCCCAGATATTTGGTCAAACATTATTCTGGATGTTTCTACAGAAGTGTGTTTTTGAATTATGTTAATACAAGTAAACCAGATTTTTTCCCCCAAGATGAACCGCATCAAATCACTTGAAGGCCTTAAGAGGACCAAGTCTGATGCCTCACACCACCCCCCGGTAGGAAGGAATTCTCCGCAGACAGCCTCGGAAATTGAACTGCATCTTTGGGTTCTCCCTGAATCTCCAACCAGCTTACATTGCAGGTTTGGATTTGCCTGCCTCCATAATCCTGTGAGCCAATTCTTAGAAATAAACCTCCCCTTTCCTCCATGCTCATCACAGCCATTGATTCTGATTTTTTTGGGAACTCTGACACTTTGCCCAATATTGCCAGTTAAATGAGATATCCTAGTAGATACCCTATGCTTGCTTATTAAGAACAGCTACACCCAGTTATTTGTACTTTTTCCTCTTGGCATATTGTTAAATATTATTCAAAATTTATGAGTAGCATATTCAAGTTAGAAGAATAGGTACATCTATTTATATCATTTTATTTCCTAACATATTTGTCCACATGGGCCATAAAAATCCTTTTACATGAAACCTCCACTACCTTTATACAACAGCCTAAATCTCTCCTTCCAATGAATTTTCACCACACTGTGGCAAAAATACTACTTGAGTTTAGTTCCATAGAAATCATTCACATTTGGTAGATTCAGGATCAAAGTTTCAGATTCTAAGGACCTGAAGATATTTGAATTACACATGAGAAGAACCATAGATTTGATTAATATCAAAATTAGAAGAAAGCTTGAATGTCTACAGAACCTGGCAAAATAACTCCCCCAACTATACTTGTATGACTCCAGGGGTAGGGGAATCACCACTTGCTAAAGATGTTGGTCTTATCTTTAGGCAGCACTGTCTTTGTAAAAGCTTTGTTTAATATGAAGTTACAGTGTAATGTCTACTCAGTACTAATCTCTGTTCAGCTGATGTCCCTTCAGATATTTGGTTATAGTCATCTCATGGCTCTGAGTCTCCTCCAGATTAAGTCCCCAAGTATTCAAGTATTCAAGAGTTGCTGCTTTTGAAAATCTTGTTCCTTTATTTATTTATTTATTTATTTTATCCTAGGGGTTGAATACAAGGCCTAAAATACAATTTGCAAGTGCTCTACCACTGAGCTGCAATCCTAGCCCCTTTTTAAATTTTTTATGTTTAGAAAGGGTCTCACTAAGTCACACAAGTTACCTCTGGACTCAAAATTGTGGCCCCTTTGCCTCTGCCTCCTCAGTAGCTGGGACTGGAGGTGTGTGCCACCAAGCCTGGCTGATCCATAAATTTTTATTCTGTAAACTATGCAGTCTTTCTAGATATGGTCTGACTATGTCAGAGAACGCTCACTTGTGTATGGGTTTGCTGTAGTGTGAGGGCCTGTGTGTTGCTGTGATGCTGAAAGCTATGCCACTGGCATTACAGATACCAGCAGGGTCACCTTGGTGGACAGGTTTCAGCTGAACTTCCAGACTAAGACAGACTAGGAGGAAGGACCTGGCTAGCCCACTCCAGAAACAATTAGCCATTAAAAACCCTATGACTAGCAGAGAAACACTGTCAAATATAGTACTGGAAAGTGAGCCCCCCAGGTTGGAAGCCACTCAAAAGATGATTTGGAAAGAGTTACTTCCTAAAAGTAGACTCAATGTTAATGATTGGAATGGAGTCAATCCCCAGGCATCTCCATTTGCTGATGTGGCATGACTCAAAATGAGAAGGAACAATTGTAAACATCCATTAGTAATTGGAATATGGAATGTATGTAGTATGAATCTAGGAAAATTAGAAATCTTCAAAAGGGAAATGCGGTGCATTAACATTAACATAAAAGGCATCAGTGAGCTAAAATGGACTGGCATGAGCCTTTATTATTCAGATAATCATGTGGTCTACTATGGCAGGTATAACAACCTACAGAGAAATGGGGTTGCATTCATTATCCAAAAGACATCTCAAGATCTGTCCTGAAGTACAATGCTGTCAGTGATAGAATAATATCCATATGCCTACAGGGAAGACAAGTTATTATGAGAATTATTCAAATTTACCCACCTACCACTAAGGCCACAAATGAACAAAAAGAACATTTTTACCAGCTTCTTCATTCTGAAATTGATCTAACATGAAATCAGGATGCACTGATAATTACTGGTGACTAGAATGCAAAAGCTTGGAAATATGGTCTTGATGACAGAAATGAAGCTGGAGATTGCATGGTAGAATTTTGTCAGATCAATGATATTTTCATTTTAAATACATTTTTTCACAAACTTAAACAGCAACTATACACATGGAATTCACCAGATCAAACATACAGGAACAAAATGGACCACTTTAGTGGAAAGAGATGATGGAAAACCTCAGTATCAAAAGTCAGAACAAGAACAGGTGTTGATTGTGGATCAGACCATCAATTGTTCATAAACAGATTCAAACTGAAACTAAAGAAAATTAGAACAAGTATACAAGAGCCAAAGTATGACCTTGAATATATCCCACCCAAGTTCAGAAACCACTTCAAGAAGAGATTTAATGTGTTAGACACTAATGATTGAAGACCAGATGAATTGTGGCATGGCATCAAAGACATCATTTGTGAGGAAAGCAAAAGGTAATTAAAATAACAGGATGAAAAGAAGAGACCAAATTATTTATCAAAAGAGACTCTGAAACTTGCCCTTGAACATTGAGCAACTAAAGTAAAAGGGAGACATGATGAAGTTAAAGAACTAAACAGATTTCAAAGGGCAGCTGGAGAAGACAAAAGCAAGTATTAAAATGACATGTTCAAAGAGCTGGAGATAGAAAACCAAAAGGGAAAAACATGCTCTGTTTTTTTCAAGCTTAAAGAATTGAAGAAAAAAATTCAAGCCTCCAGTGGCAATAGTGAAGGATTCTAAATGGGAAAATATTAAACAATACAGAAAAATTAAAAAGAAGATGGAAAGAACACACAGAGTCATACTAAAATGAATTGGTGGATAACCAACCATTTTAGAAGGTTGCATATGATCAGTAACTAATGCTACTGAAGGAAGAAGTAGAAGCTTCTTTGAAGGAATTGACAGAACACAAGGCTCCAGGAATTGATATAATACCAATAGAGATATTTCAACAAACAGATGCAGAACTGGAGGTGCTAACATGTTTATGCCAAGAGATTTGGAAAAGAGCTACCTGGCCAATTTACTGGAAGAGATTCATATTTGTACCTATTCCCAAGAAAGGAGATCCAACTGAATGTGGAAACTATTGGACAATATCACTAGAATCTCACACAAGTAAAATTTTGCTAAAGACCATTCAAAAGTGCAATATATTAACAGGGAACTGCTGGAAAGTCAAGCCAGATTTAGAAGAGGGCATGGAACCAGGGATATTATTGCTGATATCAGATGAATATTAGCCAAAAGAAGAGAATACTAGAAAGATGTCTATGTTGTATTGACCATGCAAAGGTATTTGACTGTGTGGATCACAACAAATTATGGAAAACATTGCAAAGAATAGGAATACCAGAGCACCTAATTGTACTCATTAGGAATCTGTACATGGGCCAGGAGGCAGTTGTTCAAACACAACAGGGAAACACTGCCTGTATTAAAGTAAAGAAAGGTATGCGTCAAGGACATATCCTTTCATTATATGTCTTCTATCTCTATGCTGAGCAAATAATATGAGAAGCTGGATTTTATGAAGAAGAACCCTGGCATTAGCATTGGAGGAAGACTCATTAACAACTTGTGTTATGCAGGTAATACAACTTTGCTAACTGAAACTGAAGGGAATTTGGAGCATTTACTGATAAAGATCAAAGAGCACAGCCTTCAGTATGGATTGCACCTCGACATTAATAAAACAAAAATCCTTACCATTGGGTCAGTAAACAACTTTGTGATAAAAGGAGAAAAGACTGAGGTTGTCCAAGATTTTACTTTACTTGGTTCTATAATCAACAACCACAGAAACATCAGTCAAGAAATCAAAAGATGCATTACATTAGGAAAAGCTGTTGCACAAGATTTCTTTAAAGTATTGAAAAGTAAAGATGTTTCACTGAAGATGAAGGTGCACCTGATTCATGCCATGGTATTTTATGTTGCATCATATGGTTGTGAAATCTGGACATTGAATAAGGGAGAGAGGGAAAAAATTGGTGCTTTTGAATTATAGTGCTGGAGACAAATATTGAACATACCATGGACTGCCAAAAGGACCAACAGATCAATCTTAGAAAAAGGGCAACTAGAGTGCTCCTTGGAAGCAAGGATGGCTAGACTGTGTCTAACGCATTTTGGACATGTTGTCTGGAGGGACCAATCTCTGGAGAAGGACATCATTTTTGGGAGAGTGGTGAGTCAATTTAAAAAGGAAGAGCCTTAACTTATCGCTGTGGCTAAGAGTTCAATTACTATATCAAATTTCAGTGGAGAAAGTGGACACCCTTGTCTCATTCTTGATTTTAGAGGAAATGCTTTCAGTTTTTCCCCACTTATTATAATATTGTCTATACATTTGTCATATATTGTCCTTATGGTGCTGAGGTATGTTTCTTCTATTCCTAGTTTCTTTAGGATTTTTATCATGAAAGAATACTGCACTTTGTCAAAGATATTTTCTGCATCTATTGAAATGATCATGTGATTTCAGCTCCGGATCTATGTGCGGTGTTACATTTGTTGTGTATGTTGAACATCCCTGGAATGAAGCCAACTTGATCATAATATATGATACTTTTAATTTCTTGTTGAAGTTGATTTGCAAGTATTTTATTAAAGATTTCTGCATATACGTTAATTAGAGAAATTGATCTGTAATTTTCCTTATCTCTTGTACCTATATCTGGTTATGGTATCAGAGTAATACTGGATTCATAGAATGAATCTGGGAGTGTTCTTTCCATTTCTATTTTATGGAATGCTTTGAGGAAGTGTTGGTGTTCATTCCTCTTTAAAGGTCTTATAGAATTTGGCAGTGAATCCATCTGGTCCTGGGCTATTTATTGTTGGAAGACTTTTTATTATTGCTTCAATCTTGTTGCTCATTTTAGGTCTGTTTCAGTTGTTTATATCATCTTGATTTAATTTTGGTAGGTCATATTTGTCTAGGAATTTATCCATCTCCAGTTTTTGTTGTTGTTGTTGTTCTGTTTTTTGGTTTTTGTTTGTGGTACTGGGGGTTGAACCTAGGGCCTGGTGCCTGCATGCTTTGCAAGTGCTGGACCAGTGAGCTGCGCCCCAGCCCCCCCCTTTTTTAAACTTTTTTTGAGATAGGGTCTCGCTAAGTTACGCAGACTGCATCTCCAGTTTTTTTGAATACGAGTTTTCAAAATATTCTCTAATGATTCTCTGGATTTCATTGGTTTCCATTGTAACGTCCCCCTTTTCAGCTCTAATCTTATGAATTTGAGTTTTCTCTCTCTTTTGGTTAGCTTGGCTAAGAGTATATTGATCTTGTTTATCTTTTCCAACAACCAAATCTTTGTTTCATCAATTCTTTTTTATTATTTTAGTCTCTATTTCATAAATTTCTGCTCTGATTTGTATTCTTTCTTTCCTTCTACAGATTTTAAGTTTTACTTCTTGTTTTTCTAAGACCTTGAAGTGCATCACTTATTTGTTTGAGTCCTCTTTGATTTTTAATGTAATTTGAAGCTATACATTTCTTTCATAGAACCACCTTTGCTGTATCTCAAAGGTGCTAGTAGACTGTGTTTTTATTTTCATTTAATTTGAGGAATTTCTTATTTCCTCTCTGATTGATTCAAGGACTCATTAATCATTTAGGTGTGTATTGTTCAATTTCCATGTATTTGTATAGTTTCTGTAATTCTCTTACTGTTGATTTCTAGCTTTATTCCATTATGGTCTAATAAGATATATAAGGGGCTGGAGTTTAGCCCAATTCATAGAGTGCTGCTCTGTATTCTTTGAGGACCTGGGTTCAATCCCCAGCACCACAAAAACAGGAGGATATGGAAATCTACTCCTGAAGTAATCCTGAAAGCAATCAGACAATGAAAATCCTATGTTATTTGGTGCTATCAAATCAGGTCCCACTCATAGCAACCCTCATGGGGCTTTCAATGGCTGATTGCTTCAGGATTGCTTCAAGAGCGGATTGCCATGTCCTTCTGTTTTTGCAGTGCTGAGGATCAAACTCAGGTCCTCAGAGAGTGCAGTGTGGCACTCTACCAACTGAGCTAAACCTCAGCCCTAAAAACCCTATAAGGGTTACTATAGGTCAGACTCAACAGCATGTAACTACAACCAAAAACATAAGATTATTTCATTTTTTTGTATTTATTAAGATTTGATTTTATGTTATCTGTTTTAGAGAAAGTTCATGGGCTGCCAAGAAGAATGTGTATTCTGTAGTTTTTGGATGGAATATTCTATAGATGTCTATTAAGTCCACTTGATCTATGGTGGTATTTAACTCTGAAGTTTTTTTATTAGGTTTTTTGTTTATTTATTTGTTTTGTTTTTTGTTTGTATGTCTTTTTTTTTTGGATCTAGATGTTCTATTCTAATTCTCATTAATTCTATCCTAATTCTCATTAATGCATCTGTTCCTCTCATGAAGTTTATTCTTTCCTGTATTCTTATGATTAAGATTGTCTTTAGTCCCTCTATGTGTACAGGATTCCCTTAAGTATATTCTACAATGCTGGACTGCTGGTCATGAATTCCTTTAGTGTGTGCATGTATTAGAATATATTTTTCCATTTATTTTAAATAATAACTTTGCTGGATATACTTACCTTGTTTGGTAATTATTTATTATTAGAACTTGAAATATATCATTCTATGCGTTCCTGAATGTTAAGGTTTGTGTTAAGAGGTGTGATGTTATTCTGATGGGTGTGACTTTATAAATGAGTTGATGTTTTTCTCTTGTAGCTTTTAATATTATTTCTTTGTTCTGTAGTCTTGGTTATTTTAACTGCAATATGATGAGGAAGCTCATTTCTGGTCACATCTGTTTGAGTTTTATATGCCTTTTGTAGTTGGATATCTTTGTTCAGTTTGGGGGATTTTCCACTATAATTTTGTTGGATAGTTTTTCTATACCTTTAGTTTTTATCTCACTCCTTCTTCTATGCCCTGGATTCTTAGATTTGGTTTCTTGATCATGTCTCAGAGTTTTTGGAAGTTGTGGTCATGTTCTTTTTATTTTCTTTGTTGGTATCTGAATGTATTATTTCTTTCACCTTGTCTTCTATCCTTAATATTTTATCTTCTGGTTCATCTAGTCTACTGGTAATGCTTTTCACTGTGTTTTTTATTTACTTTATTGAGTTGCTCATTTCCCACAGTTCTTTTTTTTTTTTTTTTTTTTTTTTTTTTTTTTTTTTTTTTTTTTTTTTTTTTTTTTTTTTTTTTTTTTTTTCCTTCCTTGCTGAATTTTTCATCCACTTTGCTGACTTTGTCTTCTGGTGATTCTGTGATCTAGGTCTTGTATTGATTTTCTTCATTCATTTCCTGGTTTGTATCCTCTTTGAAGCCATCAATCATTGTTACAAGTAGACTTTTGAATTCTTTGACATTTCAACCATATCAGTATCTTTGGATTCAGTATTTAAATAATTATGGTCTTTTGGAGGAGACATGTTGCCTTGCTTTTTCATGGTGGTTGTGTTTCTGTTTTGTTATTTGTGCATCTGTTGGGATGGGTAACTCTTCCCATTTTATTTGGGAATCTTCTTAAATGAATGGCTTTCTCTTGGGATCTCAATCTCCAGTACCACTCCCAGAGTAGAAGATAAACCACTGTAACAGGTACAATACCCAACTAAACCAGATATAGAAATATACTTAAAGTCAGCTAAAGACAACTATTATGCCACCAATTCCCACAGAATAGAAAATGGTGACAATAATATAGAGTAAGCTATACAACACAAATTATTTAGGGTGAAGTTAAAAATTATTAATTGCCTGAAATAGAAAGGAGGGGGCAGAGAAAGGGGAAAAAGAAGGAAGCAGCAAAAGGAAAAAGAAGATCCAGGAAGGAAATGAATGTTAGGAAGAGGGAGAGAAAAGAGAAAAAGCAACAACAACAACAACAACAATCAATTGCACAATAAGGAAAAAAGTATAAATGAAATTAGGTAAATGTAAGAACAACAAGAAGTAAAAAGCCTGGAGATTTCTTTTTAAAAAATAGAGTGAAAATGTATAGTAAATAGAAAAAGAGATATACACAGGCAGCAAAAAGATAAAAAGTAAAACTAAAAAAGATAAAAGATAAAAATTATACTAGAAAAAAAGAAATGAGGAAAACAAAATTAACAATGAAAAAGGAGAAAAAATAGAAAAAATAAATAAAGAGAACCAGACACCATCATGTACACCTGCAATCCCAGCATCTCAGGAGGCTGAGGTAGGATCATAAGCCTTAGGCCAGAGGTAGCCTGTGCAACTCAATGAGACCCTATCTCAAAACAAAAATAAGAAAATGGCTGTGGGTCCTGGCACAGTGGTACAGCATTTGCCTCATTGAAAGCCCTGGGTTCAATCCCCAGCATAGAAGGACAAAAATAAATAAATAAATAAATAAAGGGACTAGAGTGGCTGCTGTGTCCTTTGATTATAGAGTATGTAAGGTGGAGGTTGTTGGATTTAGCTCAGTTGGTAGAGTGCTGCACTGCAGTCTCTGAGGTCCAGAGTTCAATTCCTAGCACCGCAAACCTGGGAGAAGGACCTGGCAATCCACTCCCAAGGCAATCCCGAAACAGTCAGCCATTGAAAACCCTATGAGGGTCGCTATGAGTCAGATACTGACTTGACAGCACCTAACAACAACAACAACAAGGTGGAGGTGGTGGTCAGTTGAAGATGGAGTCTTTTATCTGACCTCTGCTAAGAGTTGCTAGTCTCTGGGCATCCCACCTTCCCCCTCTTTGTAACTGCCTGCTCCAGCTGTGTCACCACCTAGGCTGTGGCAGATTATTCCCAGGTTCCCTGATCAGTGATTATTCTTTGTTTTCAGGACCCCACAGTACCTCAATCTCACATAATAGGTTCCCTCTTTAGATGATGCCAGGTCAAAACCCTCTGAGATATAGAGTGTGGCAAAGTGAATCTCTTCACCAATCCTGACCCCTCCAGTCAAGAAGAGTCACTGTCTCACCAAATTCCCCAAATAGATCCAAGGGCTTCAAGGATTCTGGGCTTATCCTCTGGGACTGCCAGTCTTCCTACCAGGGCTGTCCAGCTTACCTTTTGGGGTGAGGGATCCAGTTCCCCTCCCCCTTCAGGGAACCATGGCTGAAGAGATGCCCTGCTTCACCCCCTCTCACTGCTCAGCTTCATTCTGCACTCTGAGACCATCCTTTAACTTCCTTTGTTATTTCTGTGTTTTCCCAGTCTTTCTCTTTTGGAATAGCATCCATTCCTTCCTATTCTTAGTCCTTTATTTTATTGTGTCACATGGAGGCTGCCTGTAATCTGCCATCTTACACTGGAAGTCTGGCTTGTATGACTTCTAATGAGAAATTTACTATCATTGAATTATTTTCCCCTATAGGTAATGTGTCATTTATTTCTGGCTATTTTCATATTTTCTCTTTGTTTTCAGTTTGCAGAACTTGGAGTATGATATATCTTGGTATGTATTTCTTTGGATTTATTCTGTTTGGAAATCCATTTCTTGAATCTCCAGTCTGTTTTGTGGTCCTATTGTTTGTTTGTTTTTGTTTGTTTGTTTCCAGTAGCCATTATTTCTTTGAATGTGATTTTAGGACCATCCTCTTTTTCCTTTCCTTCTGATACTTCAATGATAAAAACATTGTTGTTGTTATTGTTAGGTGACATGAGTTGGTGTCCAACTCATAGCAACCCTAGGCACAACAGACAAAACACTTATTGTCAGTGCTTCTCTGCTATTCATAGCATTTTTAATGGCAGATTGATTTTTGGAAGTGGGTTGCCAGGTCCGTCTCCCAACCCTACAGTATCTTTTGTTACCAGGTGGTCTCCCATCCAAGTACTATCCAGGTCTGACCCTACTTAGCTTCTGAGAATGACAGGATCAGATGCCATAGTGCTATGGCTGCAGGCATGATAAGAACAGATATTTTTTAAAGTCTCACAGGTCCCAGAGGCTCTGCTCATTTTTTTATTTTTTCAGTCTATATTCTCTCTATTGTTCATTTATATAAATCTGTTGTTCTATCTTCAAGTTCAATTTTTTTGTTTTCTATGTTTTATAACTTTTGTTTTTGTTTTGTTTTGTTTGGGGGGCATTGGGGGTATTTTGTTTGTTTGCTTGTTTTTGAGACAGGGTCTCACTAGCTAGCCCAGAGTGGCCTCAAACTTGAGTTCCTCCTCCTTAAACCCCCTGAGTGCTGAGATTACAAGTGTGCACCACCATGCCTCATTATTACTACATTGGAAAGAAAGTTCAGGCTCCCTACTGTATTTCTCCTGATATCACCTGACTAGAAGGAACAAGGCTACTCATCTTGCTTCCCACGTGGCCTCTACTGACACAATAAGGGAGATGTGGCCTTGTTATTTCTGAGCAAAGATTAAAGTTCTGACTCTCACTAGACTTCCTCTGATACCTCAGGGGTAAGGAAAGAGGTGCCATATTACCATAAAGTGTCATGTAAATTCAGTCTCCCTACTGGCCTGTACTGTCAGGGAAGGATGAGGGGAATTCTTTACCACCAGAGGGAAGGCTGGAAAGTCTCAGCTTTTGAGCAAAGAGTAAGGTCTTAGGAAGCCTTCTTACAATCTAACAAGCATAGAAGTCCAGGCTCTGCACTGAGCCTTTGCTAGTGAGGGTGAGGCACGTTTTTTTCTTCTGTGGTATTTGGCTAGAGTAGAATGGCTATTATCTAAAGTTTTCTTCTTGCTCCTGTGCCGCTTTCCTGATCTTTTTACTGGACAGAGCAGAATTTTCTTGAGGCTTTAGTTACATGAGATCATTGTGATTCTGCGTTGCTAGCTTCTCCAGCATCTAGTCTATATATATAGTTATCCTTTCTTCTCTGAAGCTTTCATGGTTTAGGTTATCTGTTGTCAATTGTGATCTGAAATATTAAATGGAAAATTCCAGAAATGAACAATTCATAGTTTATTTACTTTTTACTTTTAAAAAAAAGAGACAAGGTCTTGCTGGGTATAGTGGAACATGCTTGTAATCCTAGCACTGGGAGCTGAGGCAGGACAATCATAAATTCAAGGCCAGCCTGGGCTACATAGCAAGATCCTATCTCAAAATAAACAGAAAAAAGAAAAAGAAAAAACAGAGACAGAGGAAGAGTTTTGCTATGCCAGCTAGACTGGTGCCAAACTCCAGGACTCAAAGGATCCTTCTGCTTCAGCCTCCTAAGAAGGTGGAACTACAGGTATATGATGCCATACCCAGCTCATAAGTTTTAAAATGCACACTGCTTTTAATACCATGGAGAAAACTTGCACGGTGCAACATGAGATGTGAATCATCCCTTTGTCCAGTGTATCTATGTGGTATACACTCACTTCTTGCCCACTCCTCACTTAGTAGCCAGCTTATCAGATTGATTGTCACAGTATAGTGTTTGTGTTCAAATAACCCTTATTTTACTTAATAATGGCCACAAAGCACAAGCATAGTGATGCTGGCTATTCAGACATATCACAGAGAAGCCATTAAATGCTTCCTTTAGGTGAAAAGGTGATAGTGCAATAAGATTTTGAGAGAGAGGCCATATTCACATAACTCTTATCACAATATGTTGTTACAATTGTTCTATTTTATTATTATTATTAATCTCTAACTCAGCCTAATTTATAAATGAAACTTTATGATATGTATGTATAAGAAAAAGCATGGGGTTCGTTACTGATCTCAGGCACCCACTGGGGATCTTCTAACATAACCCTCATACATAAGGGTGGATTGCTATAAAAGCCAAAAAAAAAAACCCTCAGAAAAATGTACTCCCATATCATTTCTTGGGTTTGGAGGTCCATAACTGGCCTTTCTTTGCCATTTTCAGAGATTTCTTGTTTGTTTTGCATATGATGTTTCAGATTTTTTGCTGCATTGAGTGGGAAGAATGGGGAAAAGTATTTATTTCAACTTCCTGGAAGCAGAAGCCTCCTGTTTAGAATTTTAAGACACTGTAATATATTACATTGTAATATATAGATCTCCTCATTTGTCAGAATCCAAGGATTTCTTCTTCTTCTTGTTATTAGGTGTCAGTGAGTCAGGTCTTACTCATAGTGAGTTATTAAGTACCTAAAGGCTGAATTTTGTGTCCTTCAAAATTTATATGTTGAAGTCCTAACACCCAGTACCTCTGAGTGAGACCATATTTGTAGACAGGATCTTTAAAGAGGTAATTAAGTTAAAATGCAATCATTAGGATGGGTCCTAATCCAGTGTGATGAATGTCCTTATAAACAAAAATTAGAGCACTCAAGCTGAGAGGGACAGCCATGTGCAGCCCAGCGAGATGTCTATCTACAAGCCGAGGAGAGAGGCCTCCAAAGATGCTAACCGCACTGACACTTTGATCTTGGACTTCTACCTCTAGAATTATGAGAAAATAAACTTTTATCCTTTAGGCCACCCAATCCATGGGACTTTGGAATGGCACCTCTAGCAAACCAGTACCATAGCATTAAAACAAAGCAATGATTTTATTTACTTTGGGAGAAATGTCTAAATGATAAAACTTAATTATCTTATTTTTTTCTTGTCCCTTCCTTGTGACAGACTAAAAATTCACAATTATAACATCCAGCATATGTTCCCACCCTTCCCCCAAATCTACTTTTCTCCAGGAGAGATATCCTAAGAAAGTATTTAAAGATTGAAAATCTGGAAATTCTTCTGGTATTGAATCTGTTCCATAACATGCTGAGTGGAACTCTTAAACTCATGGGAGAAATACCTGTCTGATCCAAAAGACAGATGGTGCCAGAAAAGAATAAAACCTGGAGGAAAAAATGTGGAAAATAGCCACATTGTGCCATATAATAAACCAAGTAAAGACTCGAAGTTAGATGTGGGGCCAGGTAAGGTGATCCACTCCTGTAATCCTGGCACTGGGAAAGATGAGGCAGGAGGATCATAAGTTCAAGGCCAGAGACAGCCTCTACAACTTAGCAAGATTCTGTCTCAAAATAAATAATGAAAACAGGGCTGGGGGTGCAGTTCAGTTATGAAGCACTTGCCTAGAATGGGCAAGGCCCTGGGTTCAACCCCAAGTACTGCCCCCCACAAAAATGGTTTCAGCAAATATTATCTATACATATTGATACCAATGACTGTTTCATTCTTATTATTGACTATTAACAACTCATGGCTGTCCTCTCCTCCAGAAAATTGCCTCAGCTACACAGAAACCATCTTGGTAGCTCAAGTTTCTCAAGTGTCTCTAATTAGCAGGAACCAAGAAAGTGAGTGTATCTGGAGAGTCTAGGATCAAGAAACATGGGTTATAAAACTGATTAAGCCTACAGTAGTACTACAGTGGCATCCAATCCCATCAGACCTTGGAAGCTAAGCAGAGTCAGCCTGATTAATCCTTGGATGGGAGACCACCTGGGAAAACCAGATGCTGTAGGCTTGGGAGAAGGACCTGGCAGCCCACTCCCCCCAAAACAATCAGCCATTAAAAATCCTATGAATAGTAGAGAAGCACTGACATAGTATCAGGCATGGCACAGTGTCTGGAAGTGTTTCATCTGTTGTACATAAGGTCGTTATGAGTTGGACCCGACTTCATGGCACCTAACAACAAAACTGATTAAGGGTGAGTCTGTTAATATGCAGACATTCTCTCTTAATAGAGAACTTAATATGCTAGTCAGGATCTTGGGTGAGGATTCCAATATGAGAATGGAATGGTTCCTGGAAATTTTGAAAATCTGATGGCCCACAGTGAGCAGAGCAGAGATGCCAGATCTGCCTTGGCAAATTAGTGATGAAAAGGACCAAAAAGATCAAAGAAGGGGGCATGCTAGAATGGATTTACTATATACAAGTGGAAAACCTTCTGAGTGACCATGTTCTACTCCAGATACTTGCAATTTTACAGGAAGTAAATTCAGAATTTAGTCTCAGTACAAGATTTAAATTTCCTCTTGATCTCATCTTGACTCCAGAAGTGATATGAGATGTGGCTGAGGGTGCTAGGGACAGGTTTCCCAGCCAAGGGCCTTCCTCTGGTCTCCAAGTCTTCTGGTAGTCTTCAGACTTTCAGTTTATTTTCTCTATCATATAGTTTAGCACAATTTATCCATGAGTTACTCTAAAAGACTATTAAAATGTTCCTCAGTTCTTTAACTATGTATCTATGTGATATCAAATTTTAGTCATGTACTTCAACAGAAACAAAATATTATACAAGAGTACAGAAGTAGATCTGAGAATTCAGCTGTCTGCTGTCAAGCTAAACATTAAATATATTTGCAAAGTTGTAAAGCAATACCAATTCATGTGCTTTTTGATGTGGGAAGATATAGTTGTTTTTTATAAACATATGCTATCTAGGTTAACATGATAAATTTATTATTGATATTTTAAAGTTAGTAAATGTGTTTAAAGGTCTCATTTTTGTCATATAATACAGTAAATATACATAGATATATCCCACATTAACAAAAGTTTAGCCAGGCACAGCGACACACACCTGTTATTCCAGAAACTCCAGGAGGTGGAGCCAGGATCATGAGTTTGAGGTCAGAGGCAGCCTGGGTAACTTACAGAGACCCTGACTGAAAATTTAAAATAAAAATGGGCTGGAGATGCAGCTCAGTGGTAGAGCACTTGCAAAGTATGTGCAAGGCCATGAATTCAACCCTCAAATAATAAAAAAAAAAAGTTCTTAAGACAAAAGTGGTTGAGAACCAGTGATTTAGAGGATATTAGTTAGGTTCCCACCCCTCCTGTAAATAAGTTGAAGTAAATTTTTTTTTTCAGGCTGGGGATGAAATCCAAGACCTCACATATTAGGCAAGTGCTATTCCACTGAGCTACACTCCCAGCCCACAAACCAATCTTGAGCAGAAGAATATAGACCCTGAAAACAAATGGAATTATATCCCATGAGAGCAATATCATCCTGATCATACAGTCTGTGCCATGAGACCAATGTTGTGTGGTCTCTGAACTTCTGTGGGCATGCCTATTTCCAAGTCCAGTTCTCCTGAATGAATTCTTTATTTTCTCAATAAGTTGACTTGCTTCAGTTGTTGTTGTTAGGTGCCATGGGGTAGGGTCCAACTTACAGCAACCCCTGTGTAAAGCAAAACAAAACACTGCCTGACACTGTGCCATGCCTGGTTCTATGTCAGTGCTTGTCTACTATTCATCAGCTTTTCAATGGCTGGTTGTTTTAGGAGTGGGCTGCCAGATCCTTTTCCCTAGCCTACAGCACCCAGTATTTCCAGGCAGTCTCCCATCCAAGGACTAACCAGACAGACCCTGCTTAGCTTCCAGGATCTGACACCACGGTGGTATGGCTATAGACTTGCTTCAGTTAGCTCAAGTTAATTTCTGTTGACTAAAGTCAAATCATGCTAATGGACATAATGTTTAATAATATTCTCTTTTCTGAATCTGAGTCTGAAAGATTTTTATTTATAGTTCAGTCTTTATTGTGAATTCCTACCTATAAAGGCAAACATCAGTGACATCACGGGCTTCATGACAATGAATGGGGAATTTAATTGGAAACCCCAGTTTTGCTCTCTCTGGTCCCTGGTCTCCCTGGTCTAAAAGAGTAGTGAACTGTAAGCTTACAAGATTTTGATTACATGTTGACAAACCAGTCGTTAAATTCTGCTTAGTCCTCTCCCCCAGAGTCAGAGTGTCTATTGCGTTTTACCTTCAAAGTGTGGAACACATGTAAGTAGAGTAAGCCATGTGACAAGTACAGGTATTGCTGGAAATATTATTAGCCACATTTTAGAAGCTGTAGCAATTAAATCTTCTCCCTTAGGTCCCTCAGAGAACGCACACCAAAAGATCTTAGCTCTAAATTTCACACCACTCAACATAATCATGGATCCCAGAGAAAGCAAGGATATTCAGTATGTGCACTGAAAGAATTTGAAAACAACAAATTTATTGGACAATTTTTCTTTAAGGCTTGATTTCAAAATATAATGAACAATTCATGTTGAAAACTTATTTTGCTTTGTTCCCAGGCAAATTTTTTAATATATCATTTCTGACACTGTTACCTTGCTTCCTTTTATCTTTTTCTAGAAAAATACATTCCATGGTAAGCCTTATTTACTATCTTTGGTAAATGTAATTCTCAAGTCCTACTTTTAGTAAAATATTTATAAAATCTGAGAATCAAAGCGTTTAAAATATCTAGAAATAGCAAAGGTATAGTCCTGCTCTACACAGCCTTTATAAGACTATATGTGAAGCGGTTGCATTTATTTTGGGGGATGTCATATTTAGAAAATTCATAAAGTGCAGAAAACTGACCAAGTTGAGAGATCACACCAAAATCAAATATTTTACAGGAATATTTGAAATTATTACCCTAAAGAAATGTGGACTAACAGGTACCATGATTGTTGTCTTCAAGTATTTAAATGAAAGAGTTATTAGACTTCATTAAATTATCATGAATTTGTAAAAGCTACAAGCATAGCTCTGTTTTCTGAAGGTTTTAGAGAATTCTCCATCACAGAGACTGTACAAGCTAGGCATGCCACAGACATAGCATCCTTCTAAGATGTGTTGACTCTATAACTCTTCTTGCTTGTAATTTGAATAACTTCCACATTGAATCTGAAACTCTGATTCTGAGTTACTGGGAATAACATACAAAATAGTTTTCTGGTAAAAGTTAATAATCTATAAGGATAAAACAGTTTTTAAAATATGTATCTTATTTGTAATTGTATGAAAGCATAGTAATGCTCTTCTTGGGCATTCAAGAATACCAGGAAATATACATAGGATGAAGTAAGCTAAGTTTTAGATTTAAGTGGTGGAACTAAAAACTTAAAAAGCCAACAGAACAAATGGAATTGTCCGCTTCACTGAAAATCAGACTCCAGATAAATTTTAGAAAGGAGCAAAAGATTTTATTTTCTTTAAATTTTACTGAAAGTGTATTACATAGTTAATAGAGGAGGGAAAGCAAACAGGAAGAACGGAGGAGGGGGAGAGGCAGTTTATAACTTACGAATATATGAAAATGGAAGCTCTTTACCATCATACAAGCTGCCCCCTCTGGACAGACGGAGGTTTCATGTGTGAGCACTGAAGGAAGCAGGACCAGCTGGCTAGATTGTAGCCCCCACCAACGTGGGCATCTTTTAGAAGTTGCCCTATTACCAAGACCACTTGATTTTCTTTTCAACAAAAGAAAGCGCTTTTTAAGATAAACTCTGTGTAGTTATAAAAATATGCTGGCTACCATAGGCTATACATTATGTATTTGGGAATATGGAGATAAATTATCACATTCCTTAAAAAAAATAGAGAGAGCCAGGCACCGTGGCGCACGCCTGTAATCCCAGTGGCTTGGGAGGCAGAGGCAGGAGGACTGTAAGTTCAAGACCAGAGATAGTCTGCACAACTTAGCGAGACCCTGTCTCAAAAAGTAAAAAAATGGGCTGAGGGTACAGCTCAGTGGTTCAGACCTTGCAGAGCATGCAAGCATAAGGCCCTGGGCTCAACCCACAGTACCAAATATATATATATCATAAATAATGATTTATCGTTATATAGAACTGGGAGAATCCATTCCCAGACACCTCAGGGAGAGAAACATTCAATGGTAACTCTAAACATTAAGTGATTTTTTTTCCTAAGTGGAATAAAGATTGAAAGCACATTCAACTTAGCAATAATACAAATTCCCTCTAGCAAAAGGAGAAAAATATGGACTGAAATACATCTATGGAGGCTTGATTATTAGGATCAAAGCCTAGCAGAAATTAAGACTAGCACATTCAACTTAGTAATAATACAAATTCCCTCTAGCAAAAGGAGAAAAATATGGACTGAAATACATCTATGGAGGCTTGATTATTAGGATCAAAGCCTAGCAGAAATTAAGACTATCTGACTAACAGCATAAAAACATTTAAAAAAATGCTATCTATACAAATTCAGATAAGTTTTTATATATCTCCCTATAAAAAGAAAAGAAACAGCAGACAAGTTAATGGAGGAAAATGAATTAATAGTAAGCAGTTAGCCTAGATGATTTTCAAAGACACTGCAAAGTCAGGTGCAGTGGCACAAGCCTGTAGCCCCAGCAACTTGGGAGGCAAAGGCAGGAAGAGCACAGGTTCAAGGCCAGAGCCAGCCTGCATAACTCAGTGAGACCCTGTCTCAAAATGAAAAATAAAAAATGGGCAGGAATTGAAACCCAGTGGTAGAGTACTTGCAAAGCATCTGTGAGGCCCTGGGTTCAACCCCTGCAAAGCATCTGTGAGGCCCTGGGTTCAACCCCTAAGTACAACAATAACAACAAAACAAAAATGTGCTGGGGGTGTGACTCAGTGGTAGAGCACTTGCAAAAGTATGGGTGAGGCCCTGGGTTCAATCCCTTAGAACTGCAAAAAGACACTGAAGGTTGTGTTTCATTTTTTAAAGGACATAGCCCAGCAATTAACATTTAAGAATTAGACTGATTAAGCAATGTCTCACTTTTGAAACAATAGTGTTATGGCTAAGCAAGCTGCTAACCAAAGTAGAATGAATTGTTTATGAAGGTCTCCATGGAGCCAACATAAGTATCAACATGTTTCATTTGTCAAATCTTGAGGCAGAAAAATACCAATAATAAAAAACACAAGTAAATGCCTTCAAGTCTATTGTTAATCACAATTGGAAAGGATCAACACTAAATGGTGTAATTGCAGGCCTGTGCAGGGGTGGAAAGCACAGGGAGAATTTGAAAATTTGGCCCTAATAATTCTCCTTAAAGTCTGCCAGGAGAAAAATAAATCTCCACTATTACTCTCTCCTTGATTTAGCACTTTGAGGATCTTGTGCTAAACTGTGCAGCTTAGGAAAAAAATAAAGTAGGCAGACACTTCTGATATATAATTTGAGAGAAACAGGTTCTCTCCCCTGCCTCAAAATATCTCCACAGCTAGTCTCAGATTTTGCACCCCATAATTACATGGACATTCTTTCTTCCTCTTGAAGGGTCTTTGTGTCTGGTTGTCTTCTGCAACTGGAAAATACTCTTGGGGAAAAGTAAATCTATCAATTAACACTTTAATGAGATTTAGTTACTAAATAAGGAAGTGAGAGGTTTGAAGCAGTAGAAAAGAAAAAAAACAGTAAGCAAGATCTACATGAGACAGATTTCAAGCACTTGTCAGTTGCCCCTAGGGCTTTGTAAATTTATGTGTTTAACACAGTCAGTAATCATAAATAATGCTAATTGAGTACATTCCATGTGGCAGTGTGCCAACCCACTCAGTTGGGTAGCAGATTTGAAATTAGTAGTCAAGAGACTCTAAGATACTCCAAAAAGCATCTCTTCCTTCATTTCTCTAGACATGAACACTAATAAATTCATGAGTACCTGTGTCTACTAATTGAAGAAAATCAAAAATTTATCCGAAGTAATTCCAGACAGTTCCAATTTTAAAAGAAATAAATTCAGAATTTAATCTCAGTGCATACTAACTTCCTCTTAGATCTCAGCTTTTCTCTGGTAGCAGTATAAGGTGAGCCTGTGGGGGTCTGAAGAGGGGGATTGCTTTATGGAGCCTCATGGCATGCGGAAGGGATACCCTTTCCCAGTGCCCTCCTCTGGTCCTCAAAGGCCTCTTCTACTGAGATGCAGCTTCTTTATCCTGGTCTTCAGCTTCTCGGATTATTGTCTCTATTGCAGACTTTAACTTTCCATTTGGAAACTTAAAAGTAAGCAACAACTCCCTGCACTGAGTTTATGTGTGGGAGTCCACCGCAAGTAGGTGAATCCCAGGAATATCAGGAATGAAGAACAAATCCGTTAATTCCACAAAAGGGTTCTTCCACTACACATGCATTTTCTTTTTTAAACTTGTCCAAGATTAAATAGCTAGTGAGTGAAAGTCTGGGGGTTTACTCAAGTAGGACTGACTACAGGGCCTGAGCTATTACTTACCTCTAGTATCACTCAGAAGAACAACAAAAACACCATCTACTACTATTAACTTTTCAAGTTTTAATCTTGTTTTATTCAATAATGGGTTAAATTCCATGATCTAACAGAAGTCTAGGACACAGAAAAAAAGGATGAAAAAAATATTCCCATCATGCATTACTCTTTTTTTTTTTTTTTGGCAGGTTCTCACTATGTAGCCCAAACTGGCTAGGAACTCTCTATGTAAGCTAGGCTGGCCTCAAACTCACTGGATCTTCCTGCCTCAGGCTCCCAAGTACTGAGGTTTATAGGCATGAACCACACTGCCCAGCTTCATGCATTACTTTTAATAAGAGACTATTATGAAATCTTAAGAAGAGAACTCCGACTAATAGGAGACCATGGACACCTTCCTGAACACCTGTTCAGTGCTCTTCAGGGTTTGTACCCATTTGGAGAAATAATTTTCTAATTCTCTTGAATTTCTGCACTCGGAAGCAGAATCACTGGTGGTCTTTTGTTCTGAACTATCTTTTCATGAATGTTGTATAGCAAATAGCCTTGGAAGACAGAGATAGTGAGACAGAACAAAGGGAGCCAATTCTCCCTACAGCACTGGATCAGGAGTTAAGCACTCTTAGAACACAGTTAAATACTGTCAAAGCACTATTAATGTTAATGATGGGCCTTTCTTGTGAGCACCCCCTTTAATGTCTACTTTTCCTTTAAAGAAGCTAAGGTGTTGGGGGCTGAGGCCATTTGACCTCCTCACTTGACAGTTAGGATCTCTTCTTGGTATCCTGCTGCCTGAATCAGAAGATTATCATCCAAGCAGTCCCTGTTTCGGAGCTGGCCAGAGTGCCCTCAGGGAAAGCCCAGCTGCTCTGAACATTCCATCTACACCATGAAGAAACTACATTGAGAGCATAGCTGCTTGCTGCTGAAGCATTACTCTGGCCCCAGAATGCACCATTCCAGGTGCAACAGTTTCAAACAGCTTATGCCACATTTTTTGCCTTCACAAGCATCAGTAAACTCCACAGCCATTTTCACCAAGGCCAGAGCAAGAGCACTTGCCCTGGCAGCCCAGACAAAGGCCTGCGATTGGTAGAAACATAGTCTTTCATTTGCATGAAGGGCTATGCCATTATTGGTGCCAACACCCTTCTTACACTTCCCCTTCTGGCTATATAAGTAGGCTGTTTGGCTCACTTTTGGAGTCAGCCAGATGACACACTTTTGTGCTGCCCCCTAGTGTTACATTAGGCCCAATAAAAGGCTTCTCTCTAGTGGCCTTTTCTTCTCTATTTTTGATCTTTACCATTAGTAAAGTAGGCTGAGCTGGTAACACAAGGAGGAGACAAGAGCAGTAGTGAAGGGGGCAGCAACAGCAACAGTAGAGACGAGAGGGCAGCTGAAGAGTTCCAAAGAATGGTTAGTGCATAAACAATAGGGAGCAGAGGCAGCAGAGACAATGAGGGATGGCAGAAATAGAGAGAAGACAAAAGTATAAAAAATGTAAGGAGGAGTGGAAAGCTGAGGCTGAAGAAAGAAGGCTGTCAAGAGATAGAGATGAGAAATTGCAGGCCCTGGTTGCTGCAAGAGTTCCAGGGAACTCCCAAGCCTTAAGGCCCAAGGGTTTCAGAAACCATAGGCCCAAGAACTATAACACCACTTGCCGTCAAGGACCAAGTGTTCTGACACTCTAGGCCCAGGAAATGTAACTGTAGGAGTTGAAGTTCCCAACATCAGATGCCCATTTAGGAGCTGTAAGACTCCTGAGTGTTGCTGCTCCTCATTACTGCTGGAAGCCAAGGACTATAATAACAGCCTAGTAGGGCTAAAACCCAGAGCAATTAGATTGCAACCTGAATACCTACAGATATATCTCCCTTGTAGAACCTAAGCCATAGGCCCTTAGTTCTCAGAACTTGGAGATATAAGCCTCTGTGTCTGCCAGGCAACCCCGCAGGCCTTGGGCATTTTAATGCTTGGGATTGCCAATGCTAGAAGAGCTTCTCCTCTCTGGTGCAGAAGTCTCATGTGCTCGGCCAACACCCATGAAACTGTAGCAGGCTAACTTGTGAACTTGCAAGTAGGATAAAATCTCAGACCCTTTGTAGTTCTTGATACTCATAACATCCTATTTTTGCCTTAATGTAGGTCTTAACAAAATGACATTTTATTCTGACCTATTAATTTCTACCAGTTTATAGACCTTAAGCTGGAAACTGCATTGCAGTCAACTTAGGCTAAGTTGTACTGTTGTAATGAACAACTCCAAATATTCATGACTTTAAATGTTGAAGAACTGACAAACATTTAACAATGACTCCTTCAGGAACAAAAAGCCCTGATGTGTAGCATATACCAATTTCCATAGTGTAAATACTCCCATTTTGGCCAATTTTAAGCTACAGAATCGAGAGAAGATAAGAACAATCAACTGTCCCAAGTCAAGTCTAGCATCATTGCCTTTATAACAAAGGTATATTTCTTGCCAGTGGTACATGTTCTTTGCAGTTTAGCTTTGACTCTGTATCAGGTCATTCTCATTCCAGGATAGAGGTTAAAAAAGGAGTTTTTATCTTGGCCAGTTGTGTAGCAAAGAAAAAAGAGTAAGTGTGCAGCCTCAAGATGACTCTTTAAGGCTCTGCTGAGAATTGGCATGAGTCACTGTTACTCACATTTTATTGGCCAAAACAAATCACTTGGCCAAGCCCGAGGTCAATGGTTTGGGACATATAGTCCTTCTATCTAGATAGACCCAGTAAGGAGAGACAGAGAGATTTTGACACTAATGCAATCTATAAGAATGTATATCTAGTCTTATTTCTCTTTGAATCTACATCAACCAACACAATGTTTTAGTTGGTGCTCAGTTAATGAGAAAACTAAACAGCAAGTTAGTGAGAATCTTAACATTAAAAAATGAGTTTAAATGTTTGTTGTAAAACAAGCAAATATTGTAATTTTAATTTCTTTTCCTTTTCCTAAATATTTTCCCAGAGATTTCAAAGCCTTCTCAGTGGAATGTACTATGTGTACAGGTTAAGCTTGTTAATATGTCCGTTATCTACATTTGATGAAAATTTCTTTATACTTTTTTTTTCCAGTACTAGGGTGTTGAACTCAGGGCATCATACATACATTGCAAGTACTCTACCACTGGGCTACACCCTCAGACCACTTTTAATTTTTTTTTTTATTTTGAGATAGGGTCTCACTAAGTTGCACAGGCTATCTCTGTCCTTTAACTTGCAATCCTCCTGCCTCAATCTCCCCAGTCACTGGGATTAGAGGCACTGCAACACATGCCTATAATCCCAGTGACGCAGAAGGCAGAGGCAGGAGAGTTATAAGTTCAAGGGCAGAGGCAGCTTGCATAATTTAGTGAGACCCTGTCTCAAGATAAAAAATACAAATGGGGCTGAAGGTGCAACCCAGTGGCACAGCTCTTGCAAAGTATGCATGAGTCCCTGGATTCAACCCCCCCAGTAAATAAGTGGGTAATGGAACTGAACAGACAGTTCTGAAAAGAAGAAATATGAATGGCCAAAAAACACATGATAAAAATGCCATAGACATTGCTGTTTGTTGTTAGGCACTGAAATGCGAATCAAAACAACACTGAGATTCCATCTCACTCCAGTAAGAACAGCCCCAATTAACAAAACAAATAACAAGAAATGCTGGAGAGGACATGGAGAAAAAGGAACCCTCTTACACTGCTGGTGGGACTATAAATTAGTTCAGCCACTTTAGAAATCAATATGGAGGTACCTTAGAAAACTAAGAATAGAACTACCATATGACCCAGCTATACCACTCCTAGGAATATACGCAAAGGAAGACAAGTTGTCATACCTCAGGGACACCTGCACTTCCACAATTAATGCTGTACTCTTCACAGTTCCAAGGGTAGGGAATCAATCAAGATGTCCATTAACAGAAGAGTGGATTACAAAATTGTGGTATATATAAACAATGGGATATTACACAGTAGTAAAGAAGAATGAAATTATGTCATTTGCAGCAAAATTGATGGAACTGGAGAACATCATTTTAAGCAAATTAACCCAGACTCAAAAAGAGAAATATCACATGTTCTCACTCATACATGGGAACTAAATCTAACTTAAAGGAAAAAATTTACACATATTTGTGTATGTTAGGTGCCATTGAGTCAGGTCTGACTAGATATTTAGATATATAAAAATGAACAATCATACCTCTCTAAGAATGGAAAATATAAGTAGACTCAATAGGTGAGGAGTGGGAATGAGCAGGTTGGAGTGGAGATTGGGGAAGGGGAGAAGGGGAAGTAAAACAATGTAGAGGGGTAAAGAGGGAGAGGAAAAACACAAAGGGTGCAACTATATGAATATATGAAAAAAAGAGAAGGAAAAAGTCAATGAGAATATAACCCATGACTGCATATGATTCCCATTACATAATAATTAAGGTTCCTACTTCTTTTTTTCTTTAGTCCATACTGTTCTATAAAATATGTAGGATGATGAATGCGAAAGCAAAGCTTATTTAATAGTTACCTAATGGATATAGCAAATGACTTATTACTTTGTACCCCACTGACATTTACATAAAAAAGTAGTGAAGAATATGAAGTTACACAGATTCCATTCCATGACATGTGAATTATGAATTAGATGAGAATAATTTCCTGCTTGTTTTTGTTTTCATCAGCAATTAATTTTTCATTAAAAAAGAATTTATGTGTTTTTATAAATTGTACATGGATATTTGACTCGTTTCTAGTTTTAAAAATTAAGCAGTCTGCTTTTTGAAGATTTCTATTTCATTTTTCTGTACAGATTTTTTTTTTAATCCTCCTTTTCAGTTCTATTTTTTTTTTTTCTGTTTTGCTTGGGGATTGAACTCAGGGCTTCACACATACTTTTAAGTGGTACTAGTAGGCTGCACTCCCAGCCCATATTTTATTTTTTATTTTGAGTCAGAGTCTTGCTAAGTTACACAGTCTATCTCTGGCCTCTAACTCATGATCCTCCTATCTCTGCCTCCTGAGTCTCTGGGATTACAGGCATACACCACTGCACCTGGCCTACTTTGTATTTTTAAATTTCTCCCATGCTCTCAACTTGTCCTCATCCTCAATGATCTAAAAAGTTGAAACATGTATATAATATATTCATAATTAAATGTATACTTTGTGAAAAATGTGATAAATTAAACTTAAACATTAAAATTATTTTATTATGTTTTTTAAAAAGTACTTTTGGTCTAAAATATTTACATTATACTAAAATTAAAGGACAAGATTTAAATTATGGTTAATAAGTATGAGGGCTTTAAATAAAGCCATTTGCATTTGATTTTTCGACATTTTAATTAAAAACTATTAAATATTTTTCAGAGAAAACTTTCTGCAATTTTACATTCTATGTCTAAGTACCAATTTAAGTAATTGGCATTATACTTCAGACACTGTTTATAATTACTTACACTCAAATTCAAAAGTCAACATAAATTGTTTAACATTGCAAAATGTTCCTCAGGTCTCAAGTGGGACTATTGTGAAATTCACATAATTGTCATGTACATAGGGAACCACGAATTGGAATGGAAAATGTCAAGAAAATAGATGCAAGGCTCTGTTAGGAAACAGTATTTCATGTTGCAGGAATTCATTGTATCCATGCTACCTGGGGAGGAAGGATTTGAGAAGTTTATTAGTCTTTTCTCTTATTTAAATGCTTCTATTATTCAAGCTGGGCTGGGATTTAGCTCAGTTGGTAGAGCACTGTGCTACAGTCTCTGAGGTCCTGAGTTCGGTTCCCAGCATCACAAAAATGGGAGAAGGACCTGGCAATCCACTCCCAAGGCAATCCCGAAACAGTCAGCCATTGAAAACCCTATGAGGGTCGCTGTGAGTCAGATACTGACTCGATGGCACCTGACAACAATTACTCAAGCTCTCCAGCCCTTTGAAGCCATTCAATCTCTGATGTTGACAGCAGCACAATCCACATATATTCATAACATTTGTAGACAGCAGATTTTTATTTTGAAGATATAAGGGAAAATATAGGATCACATTTCACTTGGGCTTGAATGATGTTATTTAGTGTTGTTAAGGTGGGGCTACACTGTGCCAGTGTGAATAAATGGCTTCTGAGTGACAAAGGCATCTGTGTCCTTTAATTAAACTATTTTTTGTGTGTTTGTATTATGGTGTCGTTTGAATGTTTGTTCTCTGCCTAAAATTATGTTCATTTCCAAACTAATGTTGAAATTTAATTGCCATTGTAACAATTTTAAAAGATGGGACTTTTAAGAAGTGATTAGTCCATAAGGGTATCACCCTTGTGGTTAAGACTGATGCCATTATGAAAGACAAGCTCAACCCCTTCCTTCTCTCTCTTGCTGTCCCATACTCTGCCATGTGGTGAGGCTGCAAGATAGCCCTTGCTAGATGCAAGCACCTTGATATTGGCCTTCCCAGCATCCAGAACCATAATCCAATAAATTCCTGTTCTTTATAAATTACCCAGTTGTAGGTATTCTGTTATAGCAGCACAAAAGGAACCAAGACCTAATACATGTGAACCTCTAAAACATGGAACTAGGTAGTACCTTGTAGGCGATGATGAAGAATTTAGGTTTTATTTCAGATGTAAAATCATTGGAGGATTATGATCTTACATTAATTTTTAAAGTTATCTTTCTGAATGGAATGTATAGAATTCACTGTAGAAAAGCCAAACAAAAACCAAGAAACTAGTTTGAAGCCTATTGCAGAGATCAGGTAAAAAATGAATTTGGTCTAGAGAACAATGTTGGATATGATCAGAAGTGGTAAAAGTCTGGATACATGTTGAAGGTTAAGCCCAAAGGATTTGTTGAAATGGATATGTAGTATAAAAGACAGGGAAAAGCTAATGAACCCTCCATGTGTTCACTCTAATTTTTACCATTTTAAAATTAATTTTTTTGATCTATGTTTCCGATCACCAAGATGTGATGATCTGTGCCATGGGTCCTGCTGCCTGCTGCTGCCACACCTCCCTCACCACCATAATGGTTTGTGACCCTCTGTGAGCCTCCAATACATATTTCCTTCCTTAAGTTTGCTTCATCCAGTTTCTCTGTCATAGTGACATGCCAGTTGACTAATACAGAAAATTGGTACCAGAGAGTGTGGTCATTGCTGTGCAAAAACCTGACCATGTGGTTCTTAGGCCATTGAAACGTGCAGAATGTCACTGGAATAGAAATGAAGATGGGGCTCACAGGGTTTCTGAAGAAAATGATGACTTTGTTGGGAAATGGAATAGAGATTCATGTTATATTGTCCTAAAGGCTTGTGTGTGGTTTGTCCATGTCCTAAACATTTGAGTGAAGCTGAATTAAAAAGTAATGGACTAGTTAACTTGGCAGAGGAAATATCATGAGGACAAGATATAAGCAATGTGGCATGGTTATTGTTGCAGCTTTAGGCAGATTTATAATGAAGAAACAGGGGAAAAGGCAGAAGAAAAAGATCTGAAAAGGAGTGGTTTAAAGAGGAAAAAAGCTGTGGCTTATCTAAGATTACTTCAAATATGCCTGGTTCAGGCAAGGAGGCTGTAATTGTTAAGGAGAAAAACCACATAGAGAAGCCTCCAGCTTTTTGCTGAGACAGTAGAAATTCCCTGGAGGCAAAACAGGAGTCAGCCAGTTTCCTCTCATTGAATTTCCCCAGGTGTGAAATGATGAACTCATTTAAAACACTACCATTTGAAAAGAGAAGAGCTGAAAAGCAAATGGCTCTAGGATACTCTGCTGCAAAGAGACCACAAGTGAAATAGTTTCTCAGCCTGGGGACACAGATACCACTGCTATAGCTGTGGTTCCAAAGGGTGAACCAATAACTCAAGGGGCCAGTAAATCTTGGCATCATCCATGCTGTGCTGGTTTTATAGGCATGAAGAATACAAGAGTTACAAGATTATGAAGACTGTCATCATGTTTCCAGAAAATAGCCTGCAAACACGGGTGGTGTGTACCAGGGTCAGATGCTCTATGGAAATCCCCTGAAGGGCTGATTTGTGAAGCTTTGAGTACAGAGCCTCACTTTAATAGAGAACTCAAAATGTTGGAGATGCCAGCACCATAATCCATCCACTGAGAGAAGCTTCTGGTAACAAGTGGAGCTAGCCTATGAGGGTCATGTGTGCTGCAAATGGTAAGGCAAGAGGCACAGAGCCATGCCAGCCTGTTTGAGCCCAGATGTTGCCAAACTCCAGACGCCAGATCCCAAATGCCAGATAATGTCACTTTTGCCAGATACCAGACTTGAACTGATAGGGTTTGTTTGTCCAGTGGGTTATCGGTCTTGCTATGGGTTGATGTTTCCTTTCTGTGCCTCCATTGCTCCATTTTGGAATGAGAATGCTTACTCTGTGCCATTGTATGTTGGGAGTATGTAACCTGTTTTTTGTTTTGCAGAGGTTCGCAGTTAAGTTTGCCTTGAGTCTCAGTGGAGACTTTAGACTTGGAATTTTGAATATTGTTGTGACTATTAATTCTCTGGGAACCCTTGAATTGGAGTGAATGCCTTTTCATTATGAAATGGCCATGGTCTTTGGGGGCAAATGGTGGAGTGTTATGTTTTGAATCTAAAATATCTCCCAAAGGTTATTTGTTTCCATGTTGTGCCCGTGATGGCACTGTCTTGGGAGGCTGTGGAACTCTGGGAGGCAGGATCTTGCTTTGCACAAGTAGGTCACTGAGGGTGGGCCTTTGGAGGTTTCTACCCAGACCTACAGTTCTGGTTGCTCTCTGCTTCTTGATCACCAAGATGTGAGGTCATCTGGTACCTGCCCTGCCACCAGATGTTCTGCCATCCCTTCTGTCATTATGGACTGACATCCTCTAACCAGGAGCTCCTCCCGGTAAATCATCCCTTTCATAAAGTTGTTTCTGTTGGTTTCTCTACCACAACAATGAATGAGCTGACTAACACACTATCTATACAATGGAATATAATGTTAGTCAGCTTTCTGTCACCATAACAAATAGTGTATATCTTCATGTTCTCACCAATACCTGAGATAACTAACTTATAAAAAGAAAAGGTTTATTTTGGGTCACAATTTGTAGGTCCCAGTCCAAGATATATTAGCCCCATCATTTAGTCCTGTGGCAAGGCAGGACATCATGGTGGGAGAACATGGAAAAGCAAAAGCACTCAACTCATGGCCAGGAGCAAAGAGAGGAAAGAGGAAGAGGCTAGGGTGCCACAGACCCCTTCAAGGACATATCTTCAATGGCCTGAGAACCTCCCACTAGGCTCCACATTTAAAGGTTCCACCACCTACCCATAGTGCCACACTAGGGATCAATTCTTTAACACATGGACTTTAGGGGACACTTTCCCAAACTATAGAAAATATTGTTATTTAAAAAGAAGAAGAAGAAAGAAATCCTTCCATTTATAACAAGGATGAGACTTGAGAGCATTGTGTTAACTGAAATAAGTCAGGCAAAGAGACAAAAATATTGTATAATTTCACTTAAATGTGAGAATCATACAGTGATTTTCCTATTATGTGTTGTTGTTGGGTGCCATTGAGTGGAGTCCAACTCATGGTGACCCTCATAGGGTTTTTAATAGCTGATTGTTTCAGATTGATTCAGGAGTGGATTGCAAACATCATTCCCCCATTTTTGCAGCGATGGTGATTGAACCCAGGTTCAGAGAGTGCAGAGCAGCACTCTACCAACTGAGCTAAATCCCATCCCCATATCATGTGTAGAATCTAAAAATACTAAACACATAGAAACAGAAAGTCAAATGGTGGTTTCCAGGGGTGAGGGTTAAAGGAAATGGAGAGATTTTAGTCAAAGTGTACAAACTTCCAGTTCTGCAGACTGAATAATTTCTGGAGACCTAATGCATAGCATGGTGACTTGTGTTACCAGGAGGCCAGCAGGAGAAAAACCATATCTTGGTCTGTGTGTTCAGTGTATAAAAATATTTATACCTAACACAGAAGTTGTAGTAGAGAGCATTGTTGTTGTTGTTGTTAGGTGCTGTCGAGTCAGTATCCGACTCATAGCGCCCTCATAGAGTTTTCAATGGCTGACTGTTTCAGGATTGCCTTGGGAGTGGATTGCCAGGTCCTTCTCCCATTTTTGCGGTGCTGGGAATTGAACTTGGGACTTCAGAGAATGCAGCTCAGCACTGTACCAACTGAGCTAAATCCCAGCTAGTAGAGAGTATAGACAAGGTTTATTAAGCGGTAGTACACTTTTAAGGAATAATTACAGGGAAAACTGAAGTACCTGGAGAAGTTTAGATAAACCTGGAAAGGAACTTGGAAAAACCTTGGTTCTCTGGGTAAACTGGCATGAGGATATTTTGATTCCCCAAGGGAAGGTAAACAGAGGGAGCAGAAGAGTTAAGCAAGCTTGTAGAAGGAAAAATACCTTGGATAGACAGAGAAGACGGCAGGCCTGAGAAAAGGTGGGCTCCACAGAAGATGGCCTAGAGAAAGGAAGGCACATACACAGCCATGGGAGGAGGGGAAGAGAAGAGAGAGTTGATGTGTGCTCCCTTTAGTTTTATGCAAACTAGGGCACATCCAGTGTGACATTAGCCCTGGGCAACCCAGCTCTGGGCACTTAGAGTGATATTAGCATTGAGCATGGGAATTCAAGTTCTGCCTGGGAAAGTCTCTTGTTGTAATTTAGGGTGTATGAAGCCTAGGGTCTTTGTTTTTTAAAACAGTTAATGGACTTGACAAGTATTTTCAAAAGAATGGGCCCACAGGTGGATGTTCTGCAATAGTCTGCCTTTACTTGTACTCAGGCAGCCATTGATCCTGGACCAGGGTGTGGAGTCTATTAGGATCCATTTGAATTACATCCTTTTGAATGCTCTGAATTTCATCATGCACATTTTCGTCAATCATGATCCAATGCAGGAATCATTCTGAATCCCTTTTTTCCTCCATTTTGCCTGTTGCTATCTAAGCTAATTTACCTAACAACCGTATTTAGCAATACCATATTATGTACTTGAAATTAGCAAATATAGTAGATCTTAATGTTCTTACCATTACCATCACCATCACCACCATCACACACACACACACACACACACACACACACACACACACACACACATAAATGTAAGGCAATGGATGTATGAACTACATGGATTAAACAGTTCACAATATTCATGTGTATCAAATCATTGTGTTGTATACTTTAAATCTATGAAGTTCTATTGGCCAATTATACCTCAATAAAGCCAGAAAATGTTTGATAAATAAACAAACAAAATTAATTTTCTTCACTTTCAAATGGGGCCATCTTCAAAATTAGATTTTTATACAGATAAAATACCAGGAGAAGGATGTGTCAATCTACTCCCAAAGCATTCCCCAAACAATCAGCCATTAAAAAGCCTATGAGGGTGGCTATGAGTCAGACCTGACTCAACAGCACCTAACAACAACAAAGATAAAATATAATTTCATAACATTATTTTTATGATACTTGGTGTATAATAGTTATGTAATAAATATTAGTCATTAAGTTATTCTTTAGGCACTACTTGATAAAACCACTTTCCTCAGATATCCTGTTTCTGGACTCTAAATTTCTGTACATTTACACTTCTATAAGTAGGGACCCATTCACCCAACTCTTTACCTGTCAAAATCTTCCTATCTATAAAGGCTTGGAAGATAAAAAAAAAATCCACTCTCAAATGAATGAAGATCAAATATTGAAAATGATAGGGGACTAATTGATGTTTAGGGGACAGGAGATACCCTTCATGAACAGTTGCCAGTTCCACTTATTAAATCTAATTTTTTAAACATAAAACTCATTATTGAGTACTACAAAATACTATTTCATTAGCAATTTATTATTTTTTAAATCTCATCTATACACATAAATAGATGCATAAAAACAAAAATGAATTTGCTTGTCAAGAAACTAGTAATAATGTTTACCTAACTGCTTCAGAAACTACCTCTAATCTCTAATGGGAAAACATTTTGACATTGAAGTAAAGGACCTCAGATTCAATAGGGCTTATATATATGATACAAACCAATACACTGGAAAATTAGACTAGAATACAAAGTCATTATATGTTTTACAATTAGTTGAGCCATAAATAATTCTCCATATTAAAGTTCTGCATATATTCTTCCAATAACATACAGTTAAAGTAACAATAACAACAAAGATGCTTTTCAGAGAGAGGAAAAACTGTAAAGCCCACTAATGCCTAAAAGTGGTTACTCAGTTTTAGTAGTGCTACATTAATTATGCAGTACAAAAGGGATGTACAAAGGGAAGACAGATTATCAAAGCAATTAAACTGCTATTATCATAAAAGTAGTTGTCACAATAGTCATTAGTGATATAGTCCTAGCTAGAGAGGGCAAAACTTTAAAAGTTGAGAATTAGAAAGGTAATTGGTCCATTTGGCTAACAGTCCAATTCAGTCTTGTAAGGAAAATGTAGTAGTCAAAATGTACTAAAATCTCAGGCAGAAATACCAACAAGAGTCACACATGTTTTTGAGGAGAGAACTCAGCCTTTAAGACAGACATGGTGCCAGGCATAGTGGCACAGACCTGTAAACCCAGACACTTAGGGGGTGGAGGCAGAAATATCACAAGTGCAAGACCAGAGGCAGCATTCATAACTTAGTGAGACTGCTTCAAAATAAAAAGCATAAAATAGGCTGAGAGTCCATCTCAGTAGCAGAGCACTTGTAAAAGCATGCAAGAGGTGCTGAGTTCAACCCCCAAAAAGTATGGAAAAAAAAACAGATAGACATAGCAGAGAAAAGATACATTTGAAATAGTGTAGCATCTTAAGAGATAGGTTGGTGGCTCCTTATGAAACTAAATGTACTTTTATTAGGATCTAGCAGTCACATTTCTTCAATTCAAATGAGTTGAAAAGTTATGTCCACATAAAAATTCCAAAGGTGTTTACAGCATATGTATTCATAATTGCCAAAAGTTGGAACCAACGAAGATAGCCTGTTGCAGATGAATGGATAAGTAAACTATGATATATGCACACAATGGAATATTATTCTGTGCTAAAAACAAATTGACTATCAAGCCATGAAAAGATATGGAGGACACTTAAATGGATATTACTAAGTGAAAGAAGTCAACTGGAAAAGGGTACATACTGTATGATGTCAACTATATGACTGAAAAAGGCAAAACTATGGAGACAGTAGAAAGACCAGGGGCCAAGGGAAGTAGAAAGTGAATAGATGGAATATAGGATTTTTAGGGTAATGAAAATACTCTGCTATTGTAACCATGCATACATGCCATTATACATTTGCCCAAATCCATAATGTGTACAACACTAAGAGGGAACTCCAATGTAAGCCACACACCTTGGGTGATAATGTGGTTTCAATGCAGGTTCACCATTTGTAATAAATGTACCACTTTGGTGGAGATGTTGATAATGGAGGAAGCTATGCATGAATGGGGTTGGGAAATATATGGGACATTTTTGCATCTTCCTCTCAATTTTGCTGTGAGCCTAAAAGCCTAAAAAAAGAAGTCTTTTTAACAAGATATATTTGAAAAGAATCACCAGTGTTGTATGCTTTAATATATTTTTTAAAAATAGCAGTTCTCCAGTAATAAGGAAGAATATTGAATTCTATCTTCCATTGTGTTTAGCAGCATTAAGTGCTATTCCTTTATTAAACCACTTATACTATTTCATAAATGTTGATTTTTATCCAAGTACTAAAATAAGGAGCAGTAAGAGAGGTTTTAATAGAGATGTTGACAGTTAATTCTGAACATTAGTTTCAAGCATCCAAGTAAAGATATTAAAAAGGAATTGGCCCCTTCTACCATTTGAAGACTCAGAGAAAGCATCTTAGAAGCAGACAGCAAGTCTTCACCAGACATTGAATGTGCTGGTGCCTTGGTTTTGGACAGATCAGGGGAACTCACCTCTTCTCGGGGTGCTAGGCATTGTTGTTGTTGTTAGGTGCCATCGAGTCGGTATCCAACTCATAGCAACCCTCATAGGGTTTTCAATGGTTGACTGTTTCGGGATTGCCTTGGGAGTGTATTGCCAGGTCCTTCTCCCATTTTTGCACTGCTGGGAATTGAACTCAGGACCTCAGAGACTGCAGCGCAGCACTCTACCAACTGAGCTGAATCTCAGCCCAAAATGAATGGGGCATGCAGCCCAGTGGTGGTGGTTGTTGTTAGGTGCCATCTAGTCAGTATCCAACTCATAGCGACCCTCATAGGGTATTCAATGGCTGACTGTTTCGGGATTGCCTTGGGAGTGGATTGGCAGGCCCTTCTCCCATTTTTGCAGTGCTGGGAATTGAACTTGGGACCTCAGAGACTGCCGCAGAGCTCTACCAACTGAGCTAAATCCCAGCCCCGCTAGGCATTAAGTATTGTTAATACACTGTTAAAAATCACTATTAGTGTTAATGATAAGGCTTTTTTTATTTTCTTATTGTGTGTGCTCCTTCTACTGTTTGTTTTTCCTGTAAGGAAGAATAGATAACAGGGGATGGAGTGATCTGATTCCATAACTGATTCCTGTAGAGAATTATCCAACCCTCATCTTGCCCCCTGATTGGTAATCAAGGATCTCCCCTTGATTGCCCAAGGAGTGACATCTGGTTCACTCTCTATTTGAATGTCACTCCTAAATTTGTTGCACCTAGCCCCTCACACCCCCACTTGAGTGCCATCTTGGGGCAGTTAATGCAGTTAGTTACCCAAGGCCTATATAAACAAAGCTCATTCTGCATGTGAAGCAGATGATGATGGGGCTTCTGATAGTAATGCTGAGAGCTGCTGGCTGCTAGCTTCCTGCTGGGAACTCTCTCCATCTGACCACCCATGAAGAAAGAACTCTCTTGATTCGACCAGCATGGAGGCATCTCTCCTCATTATCACAGAGACCAGGACAACTAGATGGCTCATTCAAGGACTACAATCAAGGTGAGGACAGTCCCTTTGCCCAGCACCTAGGGACAAAAGCTGAGGATAGTCTCTGGTCCCAGTGCCAAAGGCAGAAAAGCCTCTGCCCCTGAGGCAGCAAAAAGAGCTGCAGCATTTAGGCTGCTAACACTTGTTTGGGTTTCTCCCTCCCCTTACCAGGGGAGAGAGAGAGAAACAATAAAGAGCTGCTTTTGGTCCCTGCAAGGCAAAAGTGCCAGAGCTTTTTCCTTTCTCCCCTTCTCCTCTCATGGCATTCCCAAGGGCCACAGGAATCTGCACCCCTCACCCAAGGGTCCCAAGTGAGTTGTGTTTAGATATCTGTGTGTGTGGCCTCACCTCTCATCCGAACATCGGTGCCAGACTGGTGAGGTGTGCGCCCCACAATTCCCAGCCTCCATAATTATATGTAATAAATTTCTATTGTCCACAAAGTTTTTAAAAAAGGAATTGGAATATAAGAGGAAATAGATGAACTGAAGAAATGAATCACAGCAGTTGGAATAATTGAGATCACCTAGAGTAGTGAGTGTAGGTAACTAACTAATAAGTAGGTGTTCTGGACTGGACTCTAGAGAATTCTATCACAGATAGTCATGAAAGAGGTAGTAGAGATAAAAGAGTAGTCAATGTGGTAAAAAAGAATATCAAGAGGTGTGGTATGTTTCTAGAATAATTGGAAGAGAAAAATACTTCTAAAACAAAAGAGCAATAGAGAGGATCAAATGTTGGTAAAGGATGGGAAAACTAGGGGCATATTGTTATGCTAAGTAAGATTAAAGCAAAAAGAAAAATCCACCAAATTTGAGGAAATACAATCGGTCAGCTTGACCAGAAAAATTTCAGCAGACAGATGTGTTAAAAGAAGAAAGAGTATGAGAGAGCAGAGTTAACATTTACAATCAACTCTTAGAAAGTTTTGTTTTGAAGGAAAACAAATATGATGGGATTTGGAAGAAGGTACATGACATCAATAGTGTGTGTGTTTGTGTGTGTGTGTGTGTTTATATCTTAATAGAAATAATACCATAGATAAGGAGAAATTGACAAGGCACACAACGGGCACAATGAGGAGTAAAATTCTTGAATAGATGAGAACACATAAGATTTTATTCACAGGTAGAAACATTGGTCTTTGGTAGGAGAAAGACTTTTTTGTGACAAGAGGGAAGAAGAAAATGCAAAGAGAACTGTAGAATTCACAAGGTCAAAATTTGGATTCTTTAAGTTAATAATTTCTATTTTCTCAATGGAGTATGAGAAAAGTCCTTAACTAAAAATAAAATGGATTATAAAGTAGGTATGAAATAGTCATCTATGGCAAGAGTAAACGAATATTGCTTGAGAAGTGTAGAAAGGAGCCAGGTGTAGTGACACATGCCTGTAATCTCAGTGGCTTGGGAGGCGGAGGTAGGAGGATCGCAAGTTCGAGATCAGGGGCAGTCTGTGTAACTTAGTGAGAACCTCTCTCAAAAAAGTAAAAAAAAAAAAAAAAAAGGGCTGGGGGTGCAGCTCAGTGGTCCAGCACTTGCAGAGCATGCAGGCATGAGGCCCTGGGTTCAACCCACAGTACAAAAAAAAAAAAGTGTAGAAAGGACTTTGGTACTTGCTTGACATATACACTTAGGACAGATCAGGTGGACCCACCTCTCCTTGGGGTGCTGGGCATTAAGTAGAGCTAATATACTGTTAAAATCAATATTAGTGCCAATAATAAGGTTTCTCCATTCTTATTATGAGTGCTCCTTCTGCTGTTTATTTGCCTGGAAGAAAGCACAGATACCAGGGGTGGGGTGATCTGGTTCCCTAGTTGGTAGCTAGCAGGGTTTCCCTGTGGCACTGGCTCTCTTGAGCAAAAGGACTGTTGGCCAGCTGAGCCACACTCACACCAGTGCACTCAACTGTAAACACTCCAGAGACTTCTTTTTTTATTTTATTGGAAATTTTTAATGTACAACTTAATGTGTTTCATTCTGACATGCATTTCATTATGACATTTCCATATATGTGTTTCATTGTACATTGCACCGATAACTTTCCCCTTACCCTCTTGTGCCCCTCCTCCCCTTCTCCACCCCCGGCCAATGTCCTCTCTTCTACTTGCATGGTTTTTTGTGGAAATATTTCACTCTATACCCTTGCATTTCAATTATGATGTAAGTCCACACTTTTTTCTGTAGTGATCTATCTTTTTACATTGTCAGCAGTATTACATGAATAATGTAGCCCATTTGCATTATTACCATCCTTTGATATTGTTGGTATTATTATAATTATTTACCAAACTATTAAAGTTGGGCTGTTTACTTTGAGGTCATGCTCTCTCTCATTCCTCGTGCCTCCTTGTCCACCTCCCTGTCCTGTCTTCTCTCATCATCACTTCCTTTTGCTAGATCCCTCCTCCTCCTTTCTGCTCCTTGAATTATACCTTCTCCGCTTAGTTTACCTTAGCTTTTTATTATGTTCCAATTTCTGTATAGGATTTTTTCCTTTTAAATTTGATTCAGCTCCAACATATGAGTGAGAACATTATGGTATTTCTCTTTTGGGGCTTGTATTCATTCACTTAAGATAATTTTCTCCAATTCCATCTATTTTGCTGCAAATGACATTATTTCATTTTTTTGATTGCTGAGTAGTATTCCATTGTATATATGTACCATAATTTTTAAAATTCATTCTTCTCTTGATGGACACTTTGGTTGATTCCATATGCTTGCTTTTGTGAAGAGTGCTGCATTGAACATGGAGATGCAGATGTCTCTGTGGTATGATGACTCATCTCCCTTTGGAGATGAGTCCCAATAGTGTTATAGCTGGGTCATATGGAAGATCTATTTTTAGTTTTCTAAGTCCTAAGAAAACTAAGTTTTCTAAGTTTTCTAATACCTCCATATTGATTTCCAAAGTGGAAAGTGCTCCAACAGCTGTGCTCCAACAGCAGTGTAAGAGGGTTCTCTTTTCTCTACAGCCTTGCCAGCATTTGTTGTTATTTGTTTTGTAGATCTTAACTGTTCTTACTGGAGTAAGGTGGAATCTCAGCATTGTTTTGATTTGCATTTCCCTAATGGCTAGAGATATTGAGCATTTTTTCATGTCTTTCATGGCCTTACAAGCTTCTTCATTTGAAAACTATCTGTTCAGTTCCTTTGCCCATTTGTGTATTGGGTTGTTTTCTTGGGTATTGCTTTCTTGAGTTCTTTATAAGTTCTGGAAATTAGTCTTCTGTCCGAAGTATAGGATGCGAAGATTTTTTTCCCATTTAATGGGGATTTCCCTGACTCTGTTGATTGTTCCTTTGCTGTATAGAAACTTCTTAATTTCATGTAATCCCATTTATTTATTCTTGTTGCAATTTCTTGAGCAACTGGAACACTCCAGAGACTTCTTGAGCAAGCTATAGAACCACAACTGTTTGTTCCAGTGCCTGAGAGTGTGGCTCCAGCCGCAACTGTTTCAAACTGAACTTTCCTTGCAACAATTTCTACCCAGGCCAGAGGAGGAGCACTTCTCCTGGTGACTTAGAAGAGGGACTGCTGTGATTGGTACAAAAGGGCCAATACTGTGATTGGTATAAACACAAACCTTCATTTGCATGACAGGATCCCTGTAATTGATGAATTAATCTTGAATTGAGGTAAAGTTAGTGCAGTTTTCTGATTTTCTTTTGTATTTGGTCACAGGCAGAAAAGATAAATTGTTGGGTTAAGTTTTGGTTGTTTTTTTTCTAGACAATTATGATAATCATAGAGAAGATTGAGTAAGCTTTTGGTAAGGAGAGACTTTAACAATGGCCCATGAAACGTACCCATGTTCCTGACTGAATATAGGAGGCTACAGGTGGATAACAAAGTGGTAGGATTTCTGGTTTAAAAGCCTCAAAGCACTGAAATAATTATAGAGGAGAAAGTACTACAGCAAGCTAACCAGAAAGAAGGAAGGTGGTAGTTGAAGAGTCCAATGATTGAAATCAAGATTTTGGTAAAGCTTACAATTATGGTACTGTCAAACATTTTAGGGACATAAAGTAGCTTATTACAATGTCACATTAAAAAGTATCTCAAAACTTAGTGCCTTAAAACAACAATCTTTTTGTTTTGTTTTGTTTCTCATGTTTTTGAATAAGTTTTGGTAGTTTTGATGACTTGGCCTGGGATTGGTTGTTCAGTTCTAGATTCATTCATATTGTCTATGGTCAGCTTACAGGAGAGCTAGGGGTTAACTGGGTTGAGATTGTCACTAATCAGCTCCTGGGGTCCGTTTTCCCCACCTGCATAGAAATCATGGGTACATATGGAAAAGCCCTTCAAGTGCTAGTCTTTGGTAGTGCCTTTATCTCTGAGTGTTTGACAGCACTGACAGCAGACTGATGGGAGCATCAGTAGCAAGTGACACTTTCTAGTGTTATACCTCTTATGTAGACTAAGAAGGTCAAGATTCCTCAGCCTTTCATGTTTAATATCTCCTATGAAGGTCCAGAGGTCAGGATTCCTTGGTCCTTGACAGCAGCTGGCACTGCAGCTTCCCAGAGGGCCTAGGCATCAGGATTCCTCAGCCCTTGACAGCTGCTGGTGTTGCAGTTTCCAGGTAGGACTAGATATTGGGATTCCTCAGTCCTAGGCAGTAGCCAGTGTTATAGTTCTCAGGCCTACTTAGGAGGCTCTGGTCTGAGACTCTTGTTCTTAAGATTCAACAGCTCTCTGGAACTTTTCCAGTGACCAGAGCCTGCAGTTTGTCTTTACTGGCTCTTTATAGCCTTTCCTCTCTCTTCCACCAACCCTCTTCTTCCTCCCTGGTTGCTGTTTCTAATTGTTCAGCTGCCTCATATTGCTATGGCTGCTGTCAGTTGTTGCTGCTATTCTAGAGGCAGCTATCAAGGCATTTCTGCTGCTACTGCTGCTGCTGCTTCTGCTGCAGGGTGCTGGCCTTGCAGCCTCACCTCTTCCTTAGATCTCAAGCAATTGGTCTCTTCGCTGTTTCTATAGCTTGGTGTTTTGGCTACTCAGCTATGTCTGTCACCACTGTTCCACTGTCTCTGACATCCCTCACCACTGCCATCACTAATATTCTGCTATCTCTGCTGCTTTCTTCATGTTACCAGCTGAGCCCTCACTACTAACTGTAGGCAAGGAACACATGAGGGAAGGCTTTTATTGGGCCTAATGCTGCAATATCAGGGGTGAGGAGGGCAGTACAGGAGGGTGTCTCCTGGTCAGCTCATTAAGTGAGCTGAACAGCCTATTTATATAGACAGATAAAGAGTTAGCATCATTCACAGAAACCTCTCATGCAAATAAAGTTTTGCATTTGCACCAATCATGGCAGTCCCTTTCGCACAAATAACAGCAGTCCCTTTCTGGGCCACTAAGGAAAGTGTTCTTCCTCTATCCTGAGTTGATCACAGCTTATCTAGAATTCACTAGAGGCTTATGATAACAAAAAGTACAGTGCAAACTGCAAACTATTTGGAATTGCCATGCAGGAGCTATATCTTCAGGAGTTAGAATTGTGCTGCATTGGCAATTGTCACGTGGCTTCCTCAAGGTACCCATGAAGTGTTCAAAAACACTGGTGCTAGCTATAAGTGTGGTACAGCTGGCTGCTTGATTGAGAATTCTTTACTTAAAGCAGCCAGGGTAGCAAGGGAGAGCTAACAGCTACCAATTAGGGAGTCAGATTAGCCCATACCACAACATCTATGTTTCCTTGCAGAAAAATAAGCAGCAGAAGGAACACTTATAATAAAAATGAAAAAAAAAAAACCCTTATCATTAACAGTAATATTGATTTTAATAATGTATTAACAATACTGCTTGTCCCAACACCCCAAGGAGAAGAGCATACCCCAGAACTACCTCAAGATGACCTCAGCTAGGAAGGTGGGGCTTTGCTACACTTGGTCTTCCACCCTTCAACAAGGTAACCTACACTGGTTCCTCAGCAGTGGTAAAGGAGGTGGGGCAGGGGATGAGAATGCATAAAAATCCTCTTGATAGCTAGCTTTGGAACCTATATATCACTTCTATAATGTTCCATTGGCCAGAGCAAATCACAAACCAGGTCAGAAATAACTCTTTTTACCCAGATTGTAAAGTGTGTAGATAAAGGGAAGGATGGGAAAATTGGCACCATTTTGTTATCAATCTTTAGCAACAAGATCTAGGATGTAATGGGATTGTTGCATGATTTCAACTTCTCCCTATTAACACCACTGTGAATACAATCATAAGCACATTTGCATAGCACTTTTGAATTTTAATACTAGTTGAAACTGTTTGGTCTTTACCTCTACTGGCATTTAACCTCACTTTACAAAGGAGGGAGCATTTAAGGATTTTATATTATGGAGGAAATATGGTCAGCTTTGTGCATAAAATGTTTATCCTGGACGTTAAGTGTAGGATACTTGGAGAAGGTAAATAAGTTAGGAGAGCAGTTGGCTGTTAAGTAGTTTTGTATATAAATTACTGGGAGTCTGAACTTAGGCAGCAGGCATGAAAAGAAATTGACATCCAAAAACTTTCAGGAGGAAAGCTAAAAAGATTTATTGAATCACTAGTACATGTAGGCAAGGGAAGAAAGGAATTAATATTGAATTCTAGGTTTCTAACTTATTCATCTGGATGGATCCTTAAGCAATTGAAGATGATCCTCAGATATGAAGCACAGGCATAGGCTAGTGAGTTCAGGTTTGGATATGTGGAGTTGCAATTTCCTAGAAGACTTAAGCAGACTCTTGTTGTTAGATGCTGTTGAGCCTGTCTGACTCATATTGACCCTAAGCACAGCAGAACAAAACATTCCCACTCTGCCATGCCTGGAGGTATGTGAGTGCTTTGCTGCAGTTGGTAGGGTTTTCAATGGCTTATTATTTCAAGATTATTTTGGGAGTGGGCTTCCAGGTCCTTCTCCCATTTTTGTGGTACTGGGGATAGAACCCAGGGCCTCAGAGAGTGCAGAGCAAGTGCTCTACCAACTGAGCTAAACTCCAGCCCACTGAGTGGATACCACTTGACTAATAGAAATATGAATATGGAATTCAGGAACCCTGTGTTCAATATACAGTTTATAAATCAAGACTACCTATAATTGAGATGGTAATGGAAGTAAACATATATGGAGTCAATTTATCAGGAAATAGGTTGTAGGAAAAAGACAATTAAAATTTAAAAGAGTTTATAGGAAGAAGAGACTTAAAAATAGAACCCTGAGCAACACCAGTCCTGAAAGGCTACACTGCAAAATAAGAGGTAAGTACAATCATAAAGGAGAGTAAAGAAGAGACAATAGAAAATTACATGAGGAAAACCAAACTAGAATGACATTATAGAACCAAAGAAAAAAGAAAATGCGAGTAAAGCTTGTCAGGAATATAAAATGGAGCTATGGATGTAGCTCAGTGGTAGAGCTCTTGGTTAGCCTGTGTAAGGCTCTAGGTTGAACCCCAGCACTGGAAAAATAACAACAGCAACAGCACATAATGATGACAAAAAAAGAAATGTAAAATACGTCTCATGTAAAATCATCAAGTGCTAAGGTAAGCGTGGTTGTGCACAACTATAATCCAAGCAACTCAGGAGGCTGAGGCAGGATTGTAAGTTTGAGGCTAGAGGCAGCCTACGTAACTTAGAAAGACCTTGTCTCAAAATAAAACTAAAAAACGGGCTGGAGGTGCATTTTTGTGGTAGAGCACTTGCAAAGTATGTACGAGGACTTGGGTTCACTGCCCTAGTACCTCAAAAAACTATTCAGTGCCCAAGAGTTCATTAATCACTATGAAGGTCAAAGTTCATCTGATCTAGCGAGGTTTCAGTAGTGTTATGAGCATGAGCCTGTTTGCAGGGTTGTGATTCTCTTATAAACAAATAACTGGATAGAAGTGATGCTGCTTGTCTTTTGAGGCTAGAGGAGAAAAAGCAGTATAGCTTCTTCCTATTTGCTGGGATACTCATCTTTGGAGTCCTGAGTCACCACATAAGAACTATGTGAGGCTGTCATGTAAGGAATCCCAGGCCACACAGAGAAGCCATGTGCAAGAGCTCTAGTCAACAAGTTCAGCAAAAGTCCGGCCAGAAGATAGCATCAACTGCCCTGCATGTGAGTGAATTTATCTCCAGGTGATTACACCCACCCCCACATACCCCCCATACACCCCACCTGGCTATCAGGTCATCCTGGCTCCTGTCCTCTTAGCTGATGTTCCAGATATTAAGAAGCAGAGACAAGCCACTCCTCTGAGTCCTATTCCTATTGTTAGGTAGCAGTTAGATAAGAGCAGCATAGGATTAAGGTAAGTGTGACTAAGAAATACCTCAAATTATTTTTTTCCTCCCATACAAAACAAAAGTATTAACTCCTGTAAGAAGAGAATGGAAGTCCTTTGAATTTCACCACAGAACCAAGATGCAGGGAAGAAAACAACTTGCTAAAAATGGGCAGGTCCACTGTAAATAACTGTAAATAGTTACTTTCACCCGGACAGTATTTCATTTCACCAGCCCAGTCCAGAAGATCACTATTAAAGAAGCCCCCACCACTAACTAAAATGCTGACTCTCCCTTGAGCAGCCCACTCCAAGGCCAGTCTGCAGGCGACTTTCCTGCTCAACCTTTTTATTCCCCTCCTCTTTCTTTCAATGAAACTTGCTTCGCTGACTCCAATTGCTCTCCACATTTCCTCACGTTACATAGCACCTTGTTAAGTTCTTAACAAGGATAAAAGGACCAAGATAAAATCACATTACACTATTTCTGATGCAAGGAATTCATGGCCATAAGATATGATGTTTAAATTACTAAACATTAATGCAAAAAAGTTTTTTCTTTTCTTTCTTTCTTTCTTTCTTTTTTTTTTCAGTACTAGGGGATTGAATCCAGGGCCTCACATAGGCTTTGCAAGTGCTCTACCACTGAGCCATACTTCCACCCCATTTTTTACTCTTTTATCTTGAGACAGTGTCTTGCTGAGTTACATAGGCTGTCTCTGACCTTGAACTTGCAATCCTCCTGCCTCTGCCTCCCAAGTTGCTGGGATTATAGGTGTGTGCCACCACACCTAGGCCTGATGCAATTTTTTATACAGCAATAGCAAATGAAACATCCCTGAAAGAAATGACATCTCCAGAGAGAAAAGGTATACTTTTTTTTTCTCTGGTACTGGGAGACTGAACCCAGGGCCTGTACATACTTTGCAAGCATTCTACCACTGAGTTTCACCTCCAGCCCCTTTTTAAACTTTCTATCTTGAGACAGGTTTCACTAAATTGCACAGGCTGCCTGTAGCCTCAAACTTGGGATCCTCCTGCCTTCCCCTCCCAAGCTGCTGGATTTACAGGAGTATGCCGCTGAACCCAGGCAAAAGATGTACTTTTTATGATAAGTTTTAAAGAATCTTAAATTTGCAAAATATCCTTCCTAACCTAAACCCTAATCTTTCCAAGTTTTAGTCATGGGTCATGAGGCAAGATAAAAAGATAGGGGAAATTTGGGGGACATGGAAAGGAAAGGGCTTTCCACATTGGGATCTACTGAGTCTTATTGGCCAAGAATTCCAGCACAACCAAAAAACAAAAGCTGCCTGCATAGAAACCAGTGCTTCTCTAAGAATTTCATTAAACCAGATTATGGCCTATAATTTAAATGATCAGGCCTAGGTAATATCCTTGTGACTACATGTAAGAATTTCTTCAACTATCCAAATCAAGGCATTTTAAAATGCTCCTTTTCCCATCTGTAAATCTATACCATGCACCTGCTGGGACCCCGGTTGAGCAACATCATAAGCCCTAAAATCATACATTTATCCATTGTGAAGACACCTAGGTGAGACTTTCCCTTGAGAGGCTCACATCCATGTCTCAGATTTGCACTATTATTTCCTTAGGCATCTCTCTTTATACACCCACACTTTACTCTGAAGCATGTACTATCCTTTACTTTTACCTAAATGCTGCAATTCTGCTTCATTCTCTGACTTGTCCTGAAATTCATTTTTGCAACCAAACTGAGGACCCAGGTCACCTGAGTAGAGGTCACAGGAAGGGGAATTCCTTAGGGCAGGCAATGCTAGGCTTCAGCACCCTTCACAGCTGCTAATTGGTCACACTCAAGTCATCTGTACCTTTTCACAAGTTCCTCAGTATTTATAACAAGTTCTTACTATAATTTACTGTTGTCTAATCTCCAAAGCCAATCCTAAATCCTATGTCTTCTCTGAAATCATCAGTGTCCATTCTTAATAAATGTAATCTTTCATTCCTATCCTTTGAACTATTTTAATAGTTTTACTTGAAGGTTTTAATGAACATATGAGCTACCTTACCCATTAGGTCTAACAAGTCTGGAACTCAGTTATGTTTCCTTGTATTGATTACCTGTCTCAAAGCATTGAATGTAAGTGTTCAATAAATATCTGTTGATGGACTTAAATCATTAATACAAATATCATTACTGGATTTTAGAGCTGATTATATTATTCTGTAACTTAATAAAATTCACTCCAAGTTAGGCACAGTGGCACATTCCTGTAATACCAGCAACTTGAGAGGCACAGGCTATCAAGGCCAGAGGCAGCCTGTCTTTGCAAGACCCTGTCTCAAGATAAAAAATAAAAAGGTGCTGAGGGTGCAGTTCAGTGGTTGAGTGCTTGCAACATAAGTGCAAGGCCCTGGGTTCAACCCCCAAGTTCTGCCAAAAAAAAAAAAAAAAAATCAAATCCAATATCTTGAGCTTTTAAAGAAAGAGATTGTGAGCCGGGCACAGTGGCACACGCCTGTAATCCCAGTGGCTTGGGAGGCGGAGACAGGAGGATCACAAGTTCGAGACCAGAGGCAGTCTGTGTAACTTAGTGAAACCCTGTCTCAAAAAAGTAAAAAAATGGTCTGAGGGTGCAGCTCAATGGTCCAGCACTTGCAGAGCATGCAAGCGCAAGGCCCTGGGTTCACACACCCCAGTTACACATACACACACACACACAAAAGATTGTGTGTACAGTTGACATGCAAAGCATGTATCTTCTTAGTGTCTTCAAAACTTACCTTAGTTAATAGAATGTGATTTTCACTTTAATTATGCCATCTGAAGACATGTATTTCAAGGATCGAGTGTCCAGGGTAATAAATATAATGAGAGTACATGTTAAGAAGTGCTGGGCCAAGTTTATACTCACTTACTCAATACAATTTCCTACAAATGGAAAGGGAAATAGGGAGAGGAAGGGCGACTGACTCAGTGGGAGGCAGCTTGTTAATTAGTAAACAAGTGCTGTATACATATTGAGCCATGTGCCTGGCTGCTTTTCAATAAAGCAAATACATGAGAGATTTCAGCTGTTTCCTGAAAATATGCTCACTTATGCTTCCCTGATAGAGGCGTGTTTTGTTATCTGTGAGAACTGAGGAGTTTGTTTATTCAGGAGAAAGAGACAAACAGGGGGAGGGGAAGTTGTAGCAAGAGAAAGCCCTCGTGGCTGAGGGCTTGCAAAACAGAAACAAGCAGTTATATAAATCATTCTTTCTTCTTAGAAAATTTGCCATATCAGGGCTGAGGGCATATTTTGAGTGTAAATGGGGTGGGAGATCAGTGACAGCAGTTTTCCAGATGTGTTTAAAATGTGGGCATTCTAATCAAGGATTGTCAGATTCAACAGACTGGGACTGGCCCATGATTATGTCACTGTCTTCATGGACTTTTGTTTATTTATTTGATAACTATTTGCCGAGAGCATTCTAAGAGCCAAACATTGTTCAATGTACTAAGAACAAAGCAGGAGAGTTGGGAGGAGGAGTAAAGTCTCTCCTCTAAAGGAGTTTACATTTTACTGGTAGTGAGACCAACAATAAGCAAATAAGTAAGATTTTCAAATGATGATAAGTATCATGAAGAATTAAGCCAGAGTGGTGTGACAGAGATTGACCTTGAGGTCTGACTCCTATATGGATCATGGACAGGTCAAAGTCTCAGTCTGTACAAAAGATGGTGCTTTCTTCCCTATGCGACAGTATCTCTGAAATCTCCTGACTCGTCCTAGACCTGCCTTTGGCTGCAAGAGGTTTTTTATGATCCAGAAGCAAGAATGTTGCCAGTAGCTTGGAGCTGTTCTGAAATCAGAAGCCTCTTTCAGCAGATACTCCTTGAAGGAAATAACTGTTCCCTCCAAGCATGCTCTGATTTATGGCCTGCTTGTTTATTTTCCTCCACTGCCTTAATGCCATTGATATCACATTCCATTTAACCTTGAGCCTCACCTCCTTCCCTACTGCCATACCTCTTGCTTGCTTTCTGAGACAAATCAAACTTGCCTAATCTATCCAGGACCTAATCCTGTCTAACCGTTGTGACTTGGATTGAACATGCTGCCAACATGCCCCACAGTGATGGTATCCTGGCAGAACTTGGTTTTGCCTTCCCCAAGTCAGCACCAGGATTTTTGCCAACATGGCTATGCTTACAAATGCTCCAGCAATGCCTCCCCCCCCCCCGCCTTTTCTCCCTTCTCCCCAAGTGTTGAGGATCAAATTTAGGGCCTCACATCTGCTATGCGAACTCTACCACAGAGCTCGACCCCAGCCCCACAATGCCTTCTAAATCTACACCATCTAGAATATTTTACATATATTGAAAGGTTGAGAGGTTATCCACTGGACATTTTGTGGTAAAGTGTCCTGAATAAGATATCTAAAAGCCAGGCTTACTTGTTGACAAAGAAAGCTTCATCAGTTCTCTCAAAACATGCCAAGTGTCTGGGAGGTACATCTATGGGCAGAGGTAGAGGAAGCAGGAAGCCATGGGAACACCTGGTCAAGACTTACTGGCCATGGGTGTGGTCATACAGCAAAGAGTTTGAGGTGCTGTTTGTCAGTTTTTCATCACTGGAACAAAATACCTGAGAAAAGCATCTTAAAGAAGGAAAGATTTATTTTGGCTCATGGGTTCAGAGGTCTTAGTGCATGGCTGCTGGTTCCACTGCTTCTAGGCTTGTGGTGAGGCAGCAGAACTTCATGGTGAAAGGGCAAGGTAGAGCAAAGCTCAACTCACTGTGACCAGGAAGGAGAGGTAAGACAGGAAGGGGGTCAGAACAAGGAATGTCTTCCCAGAGCATGCTCCCAGTGACCTGCTTCCTCCAAGTAGGCCTTACCTCCTTTTCTTCACCACCTCCCAATAATGCCATCCGATCAAGGATCTATTGAGGGATTAATCCATTGATTAGATCACAGCCCTCATGATCTAACCACATCTCAATGATTAGGTCCACCAAGATCCACCAGCTGAGGACCACACTTTCAACACAAGAGTGTTGTGGGGCAACACATCTTATCTAAACCATAATGGGTACCCTGAAATAGCTATGCAGCTTCTTGATCCAAAATCATTTGCCTGAAGATCTGAGAAAGATGTGCCAATAGACCAGGTGAAAAGAGAATTTATTTGAAGGATAAGTGGAACTCTTACATAATCCAACTGCAAATAGTACCATTAGGCCTCATCAATGTTGAAAAATCTTGAGACAAGCTATGCTCCCCACCCCTGCCATTTCTTTTTCTTTCAGGCAGCACCATTTCCCTTCTCTGTGTGTGTCTTGATGCCATTTTCTTTATATAGCCAGGTTTCTTCCACCAGGCTCTTAGTTTCTCTTCCTGGGTAACTTCAACTTAACATAAACTCCTGCTATGGAGCCTTTTGACTCAGACATGGCCAATTGTTACAGCTTTGGCACCTGATTGCTAACTCCATGTCACTTAGTTAAAATTGTTGTGAAGGAGAATCTGGTTAGCCTAATAAGGCTTTCAGTTGTTTGCCCCTGGGATTTATGTGGCAAGCCCCCAGGGCTAGAGGTCTTAAGATTCTATGCTATAAACGTGGTAGCACTGGGTGGGGTCAGAGTGAGACCACACTTTCTCCTCAGGTGCTGGGTACCAGGCCTCTGAGTCCATGGACCCAGGAATAAATGTACAGATAGCCAAGGCAAGCAAGAGCAAGGAAGGTCTTATTGAGAGGATAGACAAAGCCTCCATATGAATGGAGGGGTTCCCGACTGGGTAGCCAAAGTGGGGCTGTTGCTGTGGAGTTTTTATGTCTCTTTCTTTGGGTAGGACTTTTTGAGCTAGCTTCAGTAGCTTGGTCCTCACTTAGGGGGCACCTGTATGTTGGCCCAATAGAGTTAAAGGGCAGTTGTTCCTATTGTTTCTACTTGGAGATTGATTCCCACATGTCTCTGTCAGCTTGTTGTACTGTAAGTGCTTGCATGTTGCTGTGATGAAGAAAGCTATATCACTGGTATCTCAGATACCACCAAGGCCACCCATTTTGGACAGGTTTCAGCTGAGGCTCCAGACTAAGACAGACTAGGGAGAAGGACCCAGCAGCCCACTCCTGAAACAATTAGCCATTAAAAACCCCATGAATAGCAGAGAAGCATTGTCAAATATAGTACCAGAAATGAGTAACCCCCCCACCTCCCAGGCTGGAAAGCATTCCAGAAACCACTGGGGAAAAGTTGCCTCCTCAAAGTAGAGTTGATCTTAATGATGGGAATGGAGTAAAGACCCTGGGACTTCCTTTTGTTAATGTGGCACAACTCAAAACGAGAGGAAACATAGGGGTTTGCAACAATGGGCTCAAACACAAAAAGATCATGTGCATAGCACAGAGTTGGGTAGTGTTTCATTTTGTTGTACACAGTATCCCTATGAGTCAGATGTGATTCAATGGCACCTAACAACCACAACAAAAGACATTGATTAGCTAGCTAACTACCCGCTAGGTCATGGGATTTGCTTTTCTTCGAAGACTGGGGCTTGCTCTGGTGACAATGAAACTCATGTGGTTTAACTGAAACTTAGGTGACCTAATTGGTTGCTTGGTGACCACCTTGCCTCAGTAGTTCTCTACTTCCAGGCCCCATTTTCCTGAACCTGCCTGAATTTACTAACTCCTATTAAAATGAAAGATTTCCTTATATGGGGGCAGGGTAAGAAGGGAGGCAATAATCAGCATACTGAAGCTATACAGGTCCACTGAAGCTATAAAGTAGCTACCACCCACACTCTCAAGGAGGTCACTTTTTTTTTTTTTTTTTTTTTTTTTTAGGCCAACAGCTTTGCCTACAGATTCTGGTTCCTCCAACTTATACAGGTTAGAATTGCCTACTGATGGGGAAAATTGCCAAATTTGCCCATTTTGCTAAGGGAAATCAGATTGTAGACATGCTAAAGACAGATATTTTATAAATCTTGAGCTAACAGAATCAATCTAGTAAAGCAGGAATTTGTGAAGCAATAGTGAACAAGGATATGAACAAAAAGTAATTTATAAGGGGCATGGAAATAGTTGCAGTCTTCCTTGCACTTAAACATACTGCTCCTTCCCTTAGGCATGTCTTTCTTTTTACTCTCTTAATAAAGTCATATTCAATTCTTCAAAACCTAGATTAACTCCTAGAAAACCTATTCTGACAGAATCCACTCTTTCCCTCACTTCCTTCTTTCCTTCCTTTCTTCCTTCCTTCCTTTCTTCCTTTCTCTCTTTCTCTCTCTCTTTCTTTCTTTTTCTTTCTTTCTTTCAATTTTAACTTTATTTATTTATTTTATTTATTTATTTTCAGTACTAGAGGGTTGAACCCAGGGCCTTGCACATGCTAGGCAACTGTTCTACCACTGAGCCATACCCCCAAACCCTTTATTTATTTATTCGTTTATTTATTTTTATTTTGAAGCAGAGTCTCACTAAGTTGTGCAGGCTACTTCTAGTCTTGAACCTGTAATCCTCCTGCCTCAGGCTCCCAAGTAGCTGGGATTTCAGGCATGAGTCATGATGCCTAGCCAAAGTCTATTTTCAAAGGCAAAGAGTATCATTCTCAGCTGAATATGGCTGTGTGAGCCTGTGATCCCAGCACCTGGAAGGCTGAGGCAGAAGAATCTGAAATTCTGGGTCAACCATAAAAAGATAAGACCCTGTCTCAAATACAAAAAAGAGGTAAAGAAAAAAATCATTCTCTTCTTTGGTCACAGATGACTAAAATAGAATTTTTGTAAGGGCAAGGACCTTGTTTTATTCTTGCCTGAACTCCCCACAACATCTATAAAACTTACATGGATTTTTAAATGCTTATCTATTGATGAAAACCAAATAAATTTGTCTAACAACCTCACTTGACACAGAGATTAAGGCAATAGCCTATGGATCAGAGCTTTAATGGAATGCTTCATAGTTAATTTTACACATCTCAAATCACCACCTCTTGCAATTATTTGCCCAATTAACAGATACATCATTAAGAGAAGAATCTGTATATATATCTTATCACAATGAGTGCATATGCTTTTTTGCAGAAGCATAGTAATAATATATAAAAGGCAAATTCCATGAAGTAATATTCACTTATTCTTTCATTCATTCAATCAAGTAATATTGATAGTGTACTATGTACCACAAATTAACTTTAAATATTTCATAATAAGCAGGAAGTAGAGAACATTAAAGAAAAATGTGATAAGCATATTATATAATCAGCAGATAGAACTCTCATAGAACCATTCATTTTGGTTTTGTAACACCAGCATGCTTGTGAATTATTTGCTCAATACCTGTTTGCTTTCCTCACTGGATTATAAGCTCCACTGGGCCCAGACTAGGTCTGCTTCTCCTGAACCCCTGGTGTATAACACAATGCCAGTACATGATCAAGTACTCAATAGATATATGCTGAATGAATAATGATTAGGTGGATGTACAAGGATAAAACAGTTGCATATTTTTAAATCCCCAAATAGCTTAATTTTGTCTTAGAATTCTCTCTATCTTTTATTGAAAACAATTTGAGAAAGACTAATTATTCAAGGGGCTGGGGTTTAGCTCAGTTGGTAGAGTGCTGCTTCGCACTCCCTGAGGACCCAGGTTTGATCTCCAGCACCACAAAAATGGGAGAAGGACATAGCAATCCATTCCCGAAGGAATCCTGAAACAATCAGCCATTGAAAACCCTCTGATGGCATCTAACGACAACAACAATTATTCAATAAAATGAGTACTTACAAGCAAATTAAAATAGTAATTTAAAACATAAATAACATCAATTTAGTTGGGTACAGTGGCACATGCCTGTACTCCAAGTGAATTGGGAGGTGGAGGCAGGAAGATCATGAGTTGGAATTCAGAGGCAGCCTGCATAACTTAGTGAGACTCTGACTCAAAATAAAAAAATAAAAAATGGGCTGGGGATACAGCCTAGTGGTAGAATATTTGCAAAGTGTACATGAGGACCTGGGTTTAACTCCTAAGTACCACAAACAAAACAAAACAAAACAACCCATAAATTTATATTGAATTTTGGTAAAGCCTCACTGGCTAAAGATTTAGTAATTTGTTCAACAAATATGCATTGAATCCATATAAAATGTCAGCTGCTGTAGTGAATGCTAAGATGCAGGAGAGAATAAGGTGAATGGTCTCTGTCCACATGAAGTTTAAAGAAATCTAGAGTTATTAGAAGGTTCAAAGATTATTTTCCCAATGTGTAAAATAAAAACTCACATAATATAACTAGCTATTTGATAAGCAAATATCTAACAGACTTTTGATTATAATTGGATAAGGATAACTCCCAGTCCTGTGTTGGACTCTGTAATTTCTTATACAATCTATGCTGTTCCACATTTAATTTCATTGTAGTATAGCTGGTTCCTCCAGGCTGGACATGGGCTAAATGTGAAAGTTGATGGCTACAATTAGACCTCCTTGGGCAGTAAGCACTTCAGATCCTGGTAAAAAGGCTAGAATGAAATTAAGAACTTGTATAAGACTCCTATATGTAATGTTAAGAGGGGAGTCAAAATGGAACAAGATGGATGGGTCAATCTTTTGTAAACAATGTAATTTGTATGCCTATGTAAATACCTCTGAGTATGGACTATAAAAAAGAGAACATCTATTTGTTATGTGTAAGAAAGGGAATTTGGGTACCAGTTAGACAACATCGACCATGGCAAGACTCACCAGCCTTGGCCTTGCTCCAGAGAATTGTTAAGACTTTTAAAACTGCTCTGTTATATGTTATGATGATTGCTGTATGCCTTATGATTATAATCGTATGTATAGTCACCAGGAGAGTTCGAAATGTAAAATGTGATGTAAATGATCAGGACCTATAACTCTATAATGGTACAATTATTCAGAGAACATGTCCATCAAATTAAAAAATTAAAAGAAGAAGAGGGAT
>VMDO01000029.1:392956-537802 GCA_007922755.1 Pedetes capensis
GTGCCGTCGAGTCGGTATCCGACTCATAGCGACCCTCTGTACAACAGGGGAAACACTATTGTCAGTGCTTCTCTGCTGTTCATAGGGTTTTCAATGGCAGATTGATTTTTGGGAGGGGGTTGCCAGGTCCTTCTCCCAAGCCTACAGCTTCTGGTGTTCCCAGGCGGTCTCCCATCCAGGTACTAACAAGGCCCGACCCTGTTTAACTTCCGAGATCTGACGGGATCGGATGCCACAGGGCTACCGCTGCAGGCCCTTAAAATTTAGCAGTATAAAAAATAAACATTAGTTCATAGTTTCTATGGGTCAGGAATGTGAGAATGACTTAGCTGGGTGGTTCTGGTTCAAGGTCTCTGATGAGGTATGAAATCATCTGAAGGCGTGGAGGATCCTCTTTATGATGTGTCATTCATGTGGTGACTGGCAAGAGGCTCAGATCCTTGCTGGTTGCTGGCAAGTTGCCTTAAGTTTCTTGCTGTGTGGGCCTCTTTGCAGGGCTGCTTGATGTGTCCTTTCCACTGGGCAGCTGTTAATGATCCAAGAGAGAGTGGAGAGGATCCACAATATCTTTTTATGACCTAGTCTTGGAAGCGACAGTTTTACCTTATTGTGTCTATTAAAACCAAGTAACTAACTATGGCCTATACTCACCTGGAAAAGAATTAGGCTGCAGTTTGTGAGGAAAAGTATCAATAAATTTGTGGACATATTTTAAGACAATTACAATTAGAGAGATGGGAGAAGGATGTGGCAGCCCACTTCTAAAATAATCCTGAAAATAATTGTTGTTGTTGTTAGGTGCCGTCGAGTCGGTATCCGACTCATAGCGACCCTCATAGGGTTTTCAATGGCTGACTGTTTCGGGATTGCCTTGGGAGTGGATTGCCAGGTCCTTCTCCCATTTTTGCAGTGCTGGGAATTGAACTTGGGACCTCAGAGACTGCAGAGCAGTACTCTACAAACTGAGCTAAATCCCAGCCCCTGAAAACACTTAGGCATCAAAAACCCTATGAGGGTCATTATGAGTTGGACTCAACTTGATGGCACCTACCACCACCACCACCAGTTAAAGAAAGATGTTTTTGAACAAATAAGCTGAGGAATAATACCATGAGCTACTTAGAAAAAATAAAAATTAGATCAACATTCCAAAATAAATCCCAAAGGATTATATTATTTAATTTAAAAAGTGAATTGTCAAGTAGAAAAAAAACAGCAGATAAGTTATGTGATCTTAGGAAAGAAAAGGATGTGTGAAGTAAAAAGGAAAACATGGAAAAGACCAATAGTTTTACTTACAATCAATATTTACATTATATAAGGTGCCCTTTGTGAATAGTCCAGTAAGAAGATGGGCCAATAAGATATCCTATTTACTCCTATGAAAATATACCATGTTCACTTGAATACAGTGAAGAAGCACATTTACTATCGTATAGTGCTATAGGAAAATTGGTAATAAATATAGTCAAAGTAGTTTATTGATTATGTGCCATGCTTATGTGTTAGATAACTATAAGTACTATACTTGTAGCAAGTCATTTTCTTTTTATGATAATATCATGTGGTATCACAATGCCAATTTTCTAGCTGTGGTGCAATCAGATTAAGTAACTCAGCTAAATCTCATGGTTTGTAGGTGGCAGTGGGGTCAGCTTATCCATTAGGCACAGCAGCACTGTGCCTCAGGCTCACAATACTTTTTTAGAGCCCACAAAAGCACTTTAATTTCTTTCTATTAAATCAAAGAGGCAAAAATAGATGTTTAGGTCAAAGAAAATATTTTAATGTATAATGTCAATACATTTGTCTCTCTAGCAATACAATCATAAAATACAGTTTGCAATATTATTTTATGAAAGGAGATGCCAACAAAGGTGAAAGTGCTTAAGGTTATGAAGGTCAGAATGTGACCTGCAGTGGCAGAACTGTTTTGGTCCCAGGCAATGTGTCACCTAAGGCTATGTTCTTCCTGGAAGGTAACTTGTCAATGTTTTTCAAAAGGGCTAACCTCGTTCAAACCCTTTGTTACTTTTGAAAACTTAACCTAAGAAAGTAAATAAGCACAAGGACAATGATTTATGAAAAGGTATTTGTAACACTGTTCATTTAAAACCAAAGAAATATTCAATAAAAAATTCAATATTGGGTGCCAATTTAGGGGAGCGGGAGACTATTAGGATCTTCTGTACAAGGCAGGGAGGGGAAACTGAGCAATTGGGGACGGTGGAAGGGAGAGGAGGAAGGAGGCCTTGCGCAAGTTCTGAAGGAGGGCAGACCCTTCCTGGGGAGTGCATGGAGTTTCTGGGGGAGTGTTTGTAAGCTCACACTCTGCAAGCACTTTACCACCGAGCTGCACTCCTTGCCTCTTTTTTATCTTTTATCTTGAGGCCAGGTCTTGTTAAACTGTGCAGGCTGCCTCTGGCCTCGAACTTACAATCCTCCTGCCTCCACCCTCCCCCAGTCGCCGCAATTACAGGCATGTGCCACCGCGCCCGGCGCATACTTGTCCTCGCTCAGTGAGTACTGTTTATTACCGGGCTGATTGGTGAGACAGTGAACAATTTGATTGCTAATAAAAATGAATTGCAAGTCTTTTGGTATGACATCTGTTAAATACAATTATTTACTATTGCAATGGGTTCTAAATCAACAGTAAGCTAGGTCAAGGACTATTCATTAACAGCCTACTTTTACTGTAAACTGTTCGAGAAAAGAACGCCAGTACCCCGAGGACCTTACTTGAGGTAATTCACAGGGTTCCGCCGCAGACCCGCACGTGAAGTAAAAAGTACAGTTCCACACCAACCTTAGAAAAGCCTCTTCCCAGATCTCGGATATGACCCCGCCTCTTCCACAGGTTCAGGCCCCGCCCCCCTCTCCTATTGGCTGGTCCTCCACCTCCGAAAACCCGGAGCGGAGTTTTCCAAATGGAGCCTCGGTGTATCCTTGCTGCGCATGCTCGAGGGAAGCCGGATTCCGGGTCCGGAGCTGGAAGCTCGGGGTGGCCGCGGCGCCGCGCGCGGTGCCGGCAGGCGGGGAGGCGCGTGCTCGGTGTGCGGCGCTGGCGTCGCGGGCACGCGGCGTGCTCCCGAGGAAGGGAGGCGTGGGGTCGGCTGGGGGTGGCGCGTGGCCGGGGTGGGGGTGGGGGGAGGGTCGGGTGTCGGCTAGCTCTGCTTGCGGGTTCCAAGTGGCTGCAGGCGGCCTGGGCTGCCTGGGCCGACGCCTGGGTGGCTGCCGCTGCCGCGCCTGCTGGGAGATGGCGATCTTGGGCGCGGAAGGGTGAGGGCGCCCGCCGCAGGAGGAGGCGCCGCTGCCGTGGCCGCCCGGCCGGCTGGAGCCGGCAGCTTCGCGCCGGGTAAGGACGCTAGGGCGCGGGATTGGGGGCGCGGGCGGGAACCTTCGCAGTGGTGCAGAGTGTGGGGCGCCGGCGGTCCGCGGCGGGACCGCGCTGCGGCGGCTGCCTTCTCCAGCCAGGGGGCCGGGCGTTTTCTGGGGTGAGGTCACGGGTCTTGCCCCGAGTTGGCCCAGGCACAGGCCTGTGCTAGTGATACTGGGACGGAGCTGAGTGTTTCCGTGACTCGGCAGCCGCAGTTCTCAAGCTCCCTCAGCCTTCTCCTCGCCTGCCTTCTACCTTTCCTCCTTTCCCTAACACCTCCCTTAAAACTGCCGGTGCCCTTACTTTCACCCCACTTCCATCATCCAAAACCTAGGGCTCCTGCCGTAGAACGTCTTTTTCTGACGTGTTTTTAGCACTCTTGGTTCTTCCCTGGCTCCGCAGCTCCTCCCCATTGCCCACCACAACTCCCACTTCAGCCCCCACCTCTACCTTTTGTGACCTGGTAGGTTTCAGTGACCTTGTATATTTTACTAGTCCTTATCTCATCTGGGTACTAGGGCCTTTTCCTTTAATTTTCCTTTAAAATGTAAAATTTTGTAGTTTGCCCATTGCTTTTACAGCCTTTAAGTGAGCAGTTTTGTGTGCCCAAGGACTGTGGAGTCCTTTCTTTACTCCATCGATTTGGAGTTGAGTTTCCTTTGCTCCAGTAATTATAGGAAACCTTCATTACGAAAGAAGAGGCGCATCTGTTATAATTCGACATTTTTACTCTTCCAGGATAAAGTATTTTCCAGGAGCTTGATTTGGTTTTCTTGTTCTGTTTGTTTTTTAATCTTTTTCTTTTTGTGTGTGTGTGTAGGCGAATGTGCAACAATATTTGAGTTTCTCCTTTAAAATGCTACTGGTAATACTAGTAGAAAAAGATAACCTCTAGAGTTATCTCTCTGCTCCCCCTTTGGTGCTCTTTTTTTTTTTTTTTTTACCTGAAATACTTGGTTTACAGTTATCTGCAGATTTCTAAAAGAGTTCAGGGTTATGTATAAATCCACTATACTTGTCTCACCAATTCTGTGTGTATTGTGCAAGTAAAATGCACCTATTAAAAAAGAAAGGCATTCTTTTGTTTATCTGACTTTTAGTTATGAAGTAGTGTATTAACTGTGACTGAGAATTATCATTTTTCATAAATAGTGAATATTTTTAAAAATTGGAAGTGTAGTGGCCAAATGTTGGAAGATACAGAAATTGAGACATGTAAAGTATGTGGCATAGTTTTTTGGGACATAACTTATTAACATTTTCAAATAGCTCTTCTCATAAAGTGCAGAACTGTTTATAATACCTTTGACACCATGGTTTTGAAAAGCTAATAAGAATTGCGTTTTTGGAAACCTGGCATAATAGAGGATGTCGCAGATCAGGTCTCTGCCTTCAAAGAGGTAGTATTTTTTACTGTTTAATCTCATGATAGCTGAAATTTCTTCTATTTTCTTGCACAATTGTTAAGCATCTGTTGCATGACAGGTATTTTGGGATATGCAAAGATGATGATGATCAGCAGGTTCTGTCTTCACAGGCTAGGGAGGTAGCTAGGTAGGTAGGAATACACACAAATCCCCCACCCCTCTTTTAGAGACTGGGTCTTGCTGTGTAGCCCAGCCTGGCCTTGAACTTGCCATCCTCCTCTGTCAAGCCTCACAAGTGCTGAGGTTATAGGCATGTGCTACCACCCCAAACTTGTCTTTTAATATACAGACACATTTCATAAGTAATATAAAAATCTTTTCAGAATTCAAATTCAGAGGAGGTAGAACTCAGATCAATCGGCAAGGTGAAGTTAGGGGGGTTAGTTCATAGGACTTTTGGTTTTTGAGATCTTGGATTTGAAGGATGACTATGGTTTTTGATGGGGAAAAGTGATGGAAGCAGAGAGAATAAGTAGGAGTACAGCATTCATGCATTTGGAGAGAGGCAGGTAATCATGTTTGAGTGGAACATAAGGTGTTTCTACTAGGATAAAGGGTGAGAAAGCTAGAAATAAAAATTGAGACTGGTTAATGGATTGTTCCTAATGGCAAGCTAATGACTTTGGATGTATTAAGCAGTGAGGGTTCCACAGATGATTTTTGAGTTGAGAATGACACAATTTTAAAACTTTCTTTTAGGAGGATTAGCCTGGTAGTATCATGTAGTGTGATTAAGGTAGGGAGATCCTGGAGGTATGTAAACTTCCCAGTTGCTTTGGTCTGAGGTATGGCAGTTGTAATGCTAGTACAAAGGAGAAAGGAAGTTGAATAGGTAGAATTTGATAAATAGGAAAATGAAGTAAAAAAAGCCTGATTCTGATCCAGTTCGTTGGGACTCTAGCGGTAGCATTTTGAGCAAGATCCATGGAAGTGTTAATTCTTCGCATATGTGTTACTATACCACTTTCTGGGGATTACTAACCTTTGAAGAAACTAAAGAAATCTGACCTGGGAAATTTCCATGTGTACCTATGCTTTGAGGCTGAGGTTTAGCTCAGTTGGTAGAGTGCTGCTCTGCACTTTCTGAGGACCCAGGTTTGATCCCCAACGCCACAAAAATGGGAGAAGGATGTGGCAGTCCACTCTTGAAACAATCCCCAAAACATTCTGTCATTGAAAACCCTGTGACGGTCACTGTGAGTTGGACACAACTTGACAGCACCTCACAACACCACCACCACTTATATTTTATGGATATAATTTTAGGGGAGCTCATGGATCACCTGAAGCTTTGTGTGAAACTAATGGGCCAATCCATTGGGCTTGGGGCTGCTCTCGGAATTACCAGGAACTTTTAAAAACAATAGAACCTTCAGGTTCTTCCATTCACTGGTAAGAACTCCTACTGTAGAGACATATTTTATATGCATCTAGACACATAATATTGTACTTGATTTGTGGTTTACAGTTCAAAAAGAATTTTGACTAACTTACATTATTTGCTCTTATATTATAGAACAAGCTAGCCTGAGAGTTTATGTGATTTTTGCCCTAAAGAGTCAGGAAGTGGGTAAAGTAGAATCAGGAGTTTGTTGGCAGTGATGGTTTCTTTTTTGTATGAAGATAATACAACTGATTTACCATCAGTTGGAAATAGTTAATACTTTTAAGTGATGTTATCAATTAAGGACTAGATGATTCCAGGTGATTCTTTTCAGTTCTTAACATTTTGTGATTCTTGGATCTTAAATTTTCCTTCTTTCTTTCTTTTCTTTCTTTTTTTTTTTTTTTTTTTTTTTTGTGGTACTGGGGGTTGAACCCAGGACCTCGTGCTTGCATGCTTTGCAAGTGCTGTAGCACTGAGCTGCACCCCAGCCCATTTTTTTTAGTTTTTGAGACAGGGTCTTGCTAAATTACACAGACTGCCTCTGGTCTCAAACTTGTGATCCTTCTGCCTCTGCCTAAAGAGTTGCTGGGATTACAGACATGCACCACCATGCCTGGCAGATCTTAAATTTTCAATAGAACATCTGTACCCAGCTTTTTTTCTGTCCTTGAGAGCTGACAAGTCTGAGGGATGATTTAGGTGGGTGGAGAGCAGATAGTAATGTCAGTTCTGTTATTTAATTTTTTTCCCAGTGCTGGGAGGTTGAATCAAGGGCCTTGCAGGTACTTTGCAAGTACTCTACTGAGTTGTACCTTCAGCTCCTTTTTTACTACTTACTTTGAGACAGGATCTTGTTAAGTTATGCAGGTGGCCTTGAACTTTAGATCCTCTTGGCTCCACCTCCCAGTTGCTGGGATCACAGGCCTACAGTGCCACCGTGCTTGACACCAGGCATTTTAACTATTATTGATTTTGTATTTCTCAATTTGGAGTGGGGGGAGGATGGAGGCAATAGAAATCAAGTAAGAAACCTTAAGAACTTTTTAATCTCTGTTCCTGTATGCTTTAAGATTACCTCCTTCCTTTATTCAGGAGGCCTTTATCAATTAAAAATCAGTACTTGATAAAATAAATGGAATGGGGTTCTGCTTCAGTGAATTTTCTAAAAAGGACTATGTTGCTAACTCACTAGTGTGGTGAAAGCATAGTTTGGCTAGTAAACAGCTGACTTCTCTGCATCTGTAAGATTGTCTCCTTGGTAGTAACCAGAACATGAGATTACTTGGTTTCTCTTCTAGCTCTAGAAACTTTGGTTTTGTAATTACTGGAAAGGCTAGAATCTTTACTCTTCATATGAAAATATGTAATATTAATGAACAGTAGAAAAATCCAATAAATTGCCCTTTATAAATAGTGACCAGGAAACTAGTTACTAATACAATTGGAAGAAAAATGTCTGACAAAAACACCCATGAATTTTCCTGTTTTTGCTGGCATTAAGACGAGTATCTCGTAACTTAGTATGACCTTTTTCATTCTTTTTATAATGGTTGTAAATACTTTATCATTTGGTGCTTATGACAGTTGAGAATTAATTACATGAGTCAAGAGGTAGTAATTGCATTTTAGATAAATACACTGAGGCACAAAAGAAGTTTAAAAAAAGTTAAATTTCCAAAGGGAATGACTAATTTGTGGTCAAAATTAGGATTTTTACCCCGCTAAACTTCTGATTCTTTATTTATCATGGAATTTTAGTTATAGGCTACATGTGAAAGGGTGCCGGGGTTTATTTTAGCTCAGTTGGTAGAGTGCTTCTGCGTTCTCTAAGGACCTAGGTTAACTCCCCAGCGCTGCAAAAAAAAAAAAAAAAAAAAAAAAAAAAAAAAAAAAAAAAAAAAAAAAAAAAAAAAAAAAAAAAAAAAAACAACAAAAAAAAAAAAAACTGGAGAAGGATGTGGCAATCCACTCCTGAAGCAATCCTGAACAATCAGCTATTGAAAACCTAACAAGGGTTGCTGTGAGTCAGACCTGACTCCAGGGCACCTAACAACATGTAAAAAGTTTGAATTTACCTATTTGAAGCATGAGATCAACATGAGTTCAAGGATAGCATGGTCTACATCCAAGTTCCAGGTCAGCCTAGGATATATTGTGAGACTCTGTCACAAACAAAACAAAACAAACAAAAACTTAGAGCTTATCTGTTTGGAGCATGTTTAACTTTTGTGCTGTGTAGATTTGACTTGTTTGTTACCTCCTATGTATTAATGTTAGTAACCTCATTTGCAGTGGCTATTGGTAGGTAATTTTGAAATTTATAACTATTTTATCTCAGAATAGTTATCTTGTCAAGGATAAAGCAAAGGCTAATTTCTTATCTGGAAAAGTATGTTGGTGAAATGTAGGTATTAATTTCCTTTTGAAAATTTGTTGATTTTATTTATTTATTTATTTTGCGGTACTGGGAGTTGAGCCTCGTGCTTGCATGCTTTGCAAGTGCAGTAGCACTGAGCTGCCCCTGCCCCCCAGCCCATTTTTTTAGTTTTTGAGACAGGGTCTCACTAAGTTATGCGAACTGCCTCTGGTCTTGAACTTGCGATTCTCCTGCCTCTGCCTCCCAAGCCGCTGGGATTACAGGCATGCGCCACCACACCTGGCTTGAAAATTTGTTGACTTTAATTATGTTTTTGAAGATGAAGTTTGATTATCTTTTAGAAAATCTTACTCTTTGAAAATTTGTATTTTTGGAGCACATAAATTAGAATCTTATTTTATGTATATATCATGATATTTCATTATTTTTGCCATTATGTATGAAGCTTTACCATTAAAAAGAGATATTGTTATAAAAGCTCTCAGTATGCACTTCAAATTCATGTTTAAACATGTATAAACAATTTTTTGTATGTAAATGTGAATTTATTAGCTGAAACCATCAGACAGTTTCTAAGTTGTAGTGAAGTCGGTTTAGCTCAGTTGGTAGAGTGCTGCTCTGCAGGACTTGAGGACCTGGATTCGATCCTTAGCACCACAAAAAACAGGAGAAGAATGTGGCATTCCAGCCACTGAAAACCCTATGAGGGTGGTTGTGAGTCAGATAGACTGATGGCATCTAACAACAGTGAAGTCTAGCATTTGTTGATGTGGTCTTGACATTTCCTTTTTTTTCTTTTTCCTTTTTTCCTCTTTTTGGTCATGCTGGGGATTGAACCCAGGGCCTTGGGCATGCTAGGCTAGTGCTCTACCACTGAGCTACAGCCTCTAGCCAATCTTAACATTTCTTAAATGTACTATTTATTCATAGCCTGCAGCCGTAGCCCAGTGGAATCCGACCCCATCAGATCTTGGAAGCTAATCAGGGTCCGGCCTGGTTAATACCTGGATGGGAGACCGCCGGGAACACCAGGTGCTGCAGGCTTGGAAGAAGGACCTGGCAACCCCCTCCCAAAACAAAATCAGCCATTGAAAACCCTATGAACAGCAGAGAAACACTAACAATAGTGTTTCCCCTGTTGTACAAAGGGTCGCTATGAGTCGGATACCGACTTGACGGCACCTAACAACAACAACAACAACAACTATTTATTCATAGCACTTACTGGTGTAGTTACTATATGCCAGACATTGTGCTAAGTGTGGGGTGTGGGGTACATTTTTGACAAAACAAACATGAAGCTTGTTATTTTAGAACTTGGAGGTTAGTAGAGTCATGACATAGAGAAGAACATAGACTCTATTTTCTGAGGTTTGGGAATTTTAGAGGGTATAAATAATTATATCTTGACTTTTATCTGGTATTTGAACAAACTATACAGAAACACAAGTAACCATGTAAGCATTATTTCAGTCATCTATTACTGTGTAATAAGCAATCCTAAAATTAAATGACTTAAAACAACCATTCTTAATTTTGTTCTCCTGGGTTGGGCTCAGTTGATCAGTTTTGCTTGCTTTGCTGGTCATCAATCTAATTGGTGCATTCACCTGGCATTTCAGCTAGGGGCTGAACACCCACTGCTTTCTTTCTTGGTATAGTCTTGTAGTCTCAGAGCCTCTCCTCTCCTTGTGACCTCTGTAGCTGGATTGCTGGCCTTACCTGTTAGGTTAGCTTAGGGCTTAGAAGAGTGCAAAAGCAGAAGCATCCAGGCCTTCTTAAGGCACAGTATCAATTCTGCCTCATTTGTTGGTTAAAGCAATTATCAGTGAAACCTAGATTCAAGGGGAAGAGACTACACAAGTATATGAACCCACTTGGGGCCACAGTTTTTTATAGATTACAACAAATTTTCCTTAAGTACATCATCAGCTATGTTATACAAAAATAGATCTTACAGAAAACTGTTTTGGAAGCTGAAGCTTAGGTTGTTTACTGCATTTCCTGATGTAAACTTTGAGCCTGGGCCTACCAGAAGGAAAGCTGAGTCTAAAGTACAAATAATAGCACATTTGGCTTACTACACAATGAAAAAGCCAGTTCGGGCCTTGGTTAGAAATGGAGAGGGGCTGGGATGTAACTCAACAGTAGAGCACATGCCTCAGATATGTTGGGCCTTGGATTTTATTCCCAGCATCACTGTGGAAAAAGAAAAAAAATGTTGAGCCTCTATAGTTAAATCTAGCATACTACCATGAGAAGGCAGGACTGACTAGTTTTACTTGAGAGCAGTAGTGTCTAAAAATGTGTAGGATACAAGACTCCAAGCTGATTAGAAGCGGTGATTTATCCAGTCCCATGAATTGAAGCAGACAGCACCCCGTGCAGACAGTGAGCTACAGGTAGGTAGAGACCCATCTCATCCCTTGTAATTAGGTGTGAAGCGTAGCGGAGCATTGCTGCTTAGCCAGGCCTTGACCATGTTTGGGCAATTTGTGCTTTGTAGATGTATTTTTTTGGTTACAATGTCTTGGCAAAGTTTAGGATAAGCCACTCTTTGGGAGAAGCATCATTATAGTGGAGAGACTATTCCTTTATAGTCTGGAGTGGAAGTCCTTTCTTACGGAAATGAAAGGAGTAGGGTAATGCTACTCCCTTTCTGGAATGGGTAGATGCATTGTTATCTGGGTTTTTCTTTGTTTCTCACTATCTTGATTGGTCACTTTTTCTTAATTTTAGCAGTATATTTATTTTTTTAGTTCAAGTTGGATGCTAAGGAATGACATGGTTAACTGTGAAATGAAGAAAATGAATATTTAGTTTTTATTACATTATAGCTTTCCAAGTATGGGAGAAGGATGTGGCAATCCACTCCCAAGGGCAATCCTGAAAACAATCAGCCATTGAAAACCCTATGAGGGCTATGAGTTGGACATGACTCAGCAGCACCTAACAACAACAGCTTTCCAAGTGGAATAGTAAACTAATAAATTAATACATTTCATGTAAAGAATTATACATACTCAAGCTGGGCATGGTGGTGAATGTTTGTAATCCCAACACTCAGGAGGCTGAGGCAGGAGGATAATGGATTTGAGGCCAGCCTGATGTCTTAAAAAAAAAAAAAGACACTCAAAAATAGGCCCCTGGAATCCACTGCGAGTCTTTACACATTTCTGAAAATAGTACATTAGCTATTGTGAAGAGTTGTTTTGTGATTGAACATACCAAAAAGCATGATTTTTAGAACTTGGAGAGGATAAGGGACAAAGAAGGGGACAGGTAAAATTTTGTTTTGTTTTTTTTTCTCATTAATTTTGTGGTGCTAGGGATCAAACTCTTGCCTGCAGATGTACCACTGTGGTGTTCTATCCCATCAGATCTCAGAAGCTAAGCAGGGTCGGGCCTCGGTAGTCCTTGCATGGGAAACCACCTGGGAACACCAACTACTGTAGGCTTAGGAGAAGGATCTGGCAACCCACTCCTAAAAAACAGCCATTGTAAACCCTATGAATAGCAGAGAAGCACTGACAATAGTGTTTCTTCCTTTGTACATAGAGTCGCCATGAGTTGCACCCTGACTCTATGGCACCTGACAACAAGAACAACAAGGGATCAAACTCAAGGCCTTGAACATGTTAGGCAAGCCCTCTACCACTGAGCTATAACCCCAGCCCATTAAGCCCATTGATGGTACTCTGCCTTATGTTACTTGGGTGGTTATAAAATGATGTAGCAATAATAGGAATGTAAGTATGATAGTTTTATTTAACTAGGGAAAACAAGTTCTTTAGATAGCTATTGAGTATACCCATAATTGTGATTAAATAAGATAGCTGTTTTTGAGTCTTGAAGGAGGACACTATAACCATATATTAGTCCCAACTTGACAAGGTATGGTATTCTTTGTATGTGTAGGGAGGAGGATTAGGTAAGTAATGAACCTACTCTGAAAAAATTAAGATATTCTTTAGCTTAGAAAAGTGAAGTCTGGCATGGTGAAACATGCCTGTAATACCAGTACTTGGGGCGCTGATGCAGAAAGACTTTGAATTTGAGACCAGCTTGGGCTATATAGCATGACCAAACAAACAAAAACAAAAAAGAAGTAGGCAAACTAGATTGCTTCTCTCTCCCACTTAAAGTTTTTAAGAAGAGGTACTCTTGACATATGGGTTAGCAGCCATAGTTTAAAGTCAGTTGGAGCTGACTTCTGTCAGATTAATATTGCTTAATAGCAGTGTTGCCCCAGTTTCTGGTTTTGCAAAATGTAAAGAATATCTTCATTGCTTAGTTTTTGTGAGGATTAATCAAAATAATCTTTTAAAAATGGGAAACATGGTAGCTTCAACATCATAAGCCTTTAAATGATGTTTATTGCTCTTAATTCAAACTGGTCACTTCACTGTTGTAGCTTTGTTTTGGTATGGGCAGAGCTGCCTATCAAATCTTACCTCTCAGTTGAAAAAATAAGTTCTAAGTGGTTAAGGATTAATCAGAGAAAGGTACTGATTCAACATAGCTGGCAGTATATCAGCTGGTGATAGTTTGGCTTTGCAACCAGGGAACAAGAAATTGTTAACATCATCATTAGATGGAATATTGTGTAGAGCAATTTGTTAGGGTACTTAGCAGTCATCTGGGGTAGTTGTTGCACATGTAAGTGATGAATATATCTTTCAAGGTCTATGGTATGGTCCTCAAGAGTGGAGCTAAGGAATCTTCATTTTTAGCAAATATGTCAGATGATGTTATACACATTGATTTGATAAGTGCTGACAGAAACTGAATCTGTAATTTGGGGTCCTAGGGTGCTCTATCAGAGACCATTTTTCTAGCTGAAGCTTTACTTATTACCCATCTGTAATGTAAATATAAAGAGAGCTTAATATCTGAACCCTCCAGATGTTTAAAAAGGCTTAAGATAATTGCCAAGGACTTGATGCAGACAAACTATGGAAACCTGCTGTAGAGGATGGTTACAGTGAGGAGCAAGCAAGAGAAATGACCCTGCCTACCTTGTTTGAAAGCTTACCTGTTGTACAAAAGAAAGTATTTTTAATGAAGACATTTCTTTTTTTTTTAAATGCCTACCTGAAAGAATTAATTTAGATATGATTATTTGTGAGATAGTCTGATTGCTTTTCACTTAGCTAAGACAAGCCAGTCAAAAATAGAGACTTTGATTGAAGTCTGTCAAATTTGGAATTTGGGCTTTGGAGTAGAAAATAGGTTGTCTGTGGGAGTCATAGTCTTTTGGGAAAAGCCATTGCTTTAGCAGAGGGGCATTGACTTGGGAAGAAAATCATGAAAAAAGGTTTAAGTCAGTGGAAAAAAAAAAACAAAAAAAAAAAACCTTCAAGCTAATCTCTAATTTTTACTATTGATGATAGCCTGTTTCTGTGTCACCTAACTCCTGGACAGTTCTGTGACCAGCAGGACCCCCAAAACTGATATCTGTCATTGGAACAACGGATCTTTAAATTGGGGACAGTTCCTGGAAAAACCTAAAAGTATGGTTGAAATAAACAGAGGTTACTACTTTAGTATGTTTTGTGGTAAGAGCCATACCAAGCCTATGATTCTTTCTAAATTTGAGTGGAACAGATTAGTTGGCATTTCTGTTTGAGGAGCCTTTTGTTTTTGTGCTTGTATTCACTGTCTCTGTGGGCCAGTTCTGTGAGGGAGAAAACAATAGACCATTTCTTTTTGTCCTATGAACTGTGGACTATATTGTCAGTGTTTAGATGGGAATACCCAGAATGGAAAGTATGCATTTTACATGGGAATTTCATTTTTCTAGGTTAAAACGTTTGATAATTATAACTTGTTTTAAAACTTCCTTTGTAATTTAATTTTGTCTTTAAAATATTATCTAATAAAACTTTAGACCTTAAGTAAGTAACAAATCTAAATTTAAGTTCTGGCACTCACTGGCTGAGTATACTAGTCAGGTTAAGTTGAAGGAGGCCTGAGTTTTATCTTGTGTAATTTGTATGAAAAGTGAGAATAGTAACACCTGATTCATAGATTTATGTGTGACTTAAACCTGGCACTTAGTATTCAGTAAATACTGACTAGGATAGGTTTGAAATACCTTATCATTCATTGATTCAGATCTGTTTAAGAATTTTCTTTAATTTTTTGAAAGGCAATATACTCTGCACACTGTTAAATAAAACCCCAATGAAATCTAGGGCAGTACCTGCACTTTTTTGTTTGGCAAATGTTTAAGTGTGAATAAGTAAAGACAGCAAGTAGCCACAATACATTAGGCCATATTTTGCTGCTAAATGACTTGAAGTCAGTTTAGTTTTTGCCAGCAGATAAGTAATGAAGGAACTTTCGGTTCTTAAAGCTTTTTAAACTTGTGGGTATTGTATCTTTGTATTTTTATTGTATTTTTAACTTGGCAAGGATTACAGTATTCTAGGAGTACAGTTTTAGTTATTGGTTCTCTCATTTTGGAAAATTTCTGTGTATTAGATTCTAACATTTTCCTCAAAGAATGAAGAGTGTTGAATGAAAGCTTATACTTTACATCATGCTTTAAAATTCCTTGGAAGAGTAATTGTAAATAGTAAATTAACATTATGTGCCTATTATCTGAATAACTCTAAAACACCTTGAAATTGATAGGATTTTTGTTTAGTTTTTTGATTTTTGCCTTTGGAAACTGTCTTATTTTTGTAGCCCAGGCTGGCCTTGAAATTTTGATCCTCCTTGCCTCTATATCTTGAGTGCTGGGATTACTGATGTGCACCACAATACCCTGCTAAGATTGTATATTTGTAATATAAAATGTGGCAGTACTGTATTCCTTTCAAATGCTTAAATGTGATTTTGATCCAGTCCTTACGGTATGGGTTGAGGGTTTGCTGTGTATCATTTTGCAGCATGGCTATGCAACTGGAATGCCTTACTTAACCTAATGTCCTCTATTATTATTGTAGAAGGATGGTAGAAAAATATCTGCAATTTATGTGCTTCAGAGGAATTGAGAATATGGGTCCAGGGGTGTGGTAGTGTAGAGCGTAAAGGGTTGGGAAATTAACACTTTACTCGTCGTTTCCTGTATTCCTGATTCTAGACAGAATTCCAGTTTCTTAAGATTAATGTTAATAATTTTTCACTCCTCATAAAACTACATTAGTTTGGTGTTAGTGTCCTTATTTTTCAGATAAGAAATCTGAGACTCAGGTAAATACATACAAACAGTAGAGTTGAAGTTTGAACTTTGGTCTAATTTAAGAATTGTTCTCTGTATTTTGTTATTCCAACATGCTATTCTCAAAACTAGCAATTGTCACTTTGGTATTGAAAATTAAAGAGATCTCAGTAGTTACTTAAATGTTGGTAAATTAGAATTCTTAATATATTTAGAAACAAACAGGAACTTTTCTTGGAGGGGAGTGAACATACCTTTGGGTCATAATATCCTAGTGACCAGTTTAGTATAGAGGACTACAAGCCTTCTCAGCAGGCCTGGACTTGTCCAGACATTAAGGAGCTTTGTGTTCCCAAGTCTCTTAATCACTTCTTAGCTTTTTCTTCAACTCCAAGTGTTCATGACTCTGCTTTCTGCTGCTTCATAAGATGTAGCAAAACAGCCCTCCATATCTGTGGGTTCTCCATGCATAGGTTCAAGCAATCTTGGAGTGAAAATATTTGAGAAACTAAATTGTGTATGTACCAAACATGGACAGACTATTTTTCCTTGTCATTATTCCCATTATTTACAAAGCATTTTACACTGTGCTGGGTATTATAAATAATCTAGATATGGCTTAAAGTATATGGGAGGATGTGCATAGGTTATATGCAAATACTATGGCATTTTATATATCCCTCATATAAAAGGGATATGGCTTCTGAGGACTTGGCTGTCCACTGTACATCCCCAGGGATGGCTGTATTTAGGCAGCGTTTTCTGTGTTAACATTTGTTAACTTGAGTTCATTCTGAAAGTTTGGAACTCAAGTTTTAATGTAGTTGGTGTTTGATATTTTGTTAAGTGATTGTATGCAGCACATGAATAGGAAACCTGTTTTCTGCAGGTATTCTTTAAGGCCAAGGGAAAAATTACCAAATGTACAATTTTTTTTTGTTTTAGAAATTTTGGTGTTTTCCCATTATAAACATAGTATTGCATGTTGTAAGACATTGAGAAATAGTTTAGAAAGAAAACTACTTCATTCTCAGGATTGATATCATTTAAGTGTAGTCCTTTGACACAACTGAGGTTTAGTATGTATTCTTTTTTAAGGCAGAAAAGTAGGAATCCTCTTAAATTAAGTATAAGAGAGGTAAACTTTGTTAATGGACAATAAGTGAAAATAATTTTTCAGTTTTTTATTATGATGGGGGAGGGAGGTAGAACAAGGAGAGGAGAAAAGATCAGTGTGGTGAGTAGACACAGTAAGGCTGCCAAAGTCTTGTGTTTTTCTTTTATTTTTAAGAACCATAGCTATTTAGGTTAAAATTTAGAATGATGCTGCTAAATTTGATGAGTACATTTTTCTTCCTCATTAATGTTTTGTAGTAAACAAATTGTAGATAATTTTTATATCTTTTTTTGCAGAGGAGTTAAGCTATTTCATTTTGGGAAAATTGGTGTAACGTATTTAAGTTTATTTTTTAAAGAATGTTTCTTTTTTATGGGGAAACATCACCATCTTGTGGCCTTCTAGAATATTGTCATAGTTATGTTTTCACAGCTATGAGCATAAATTAAACTGTTCTCTTGATGTTAGTCAAGGCTTCAATAATTTGTAATTGATAGTTTTTACTGCCAGTGGGGTTGGGGAGTCGAAAATAAAATGATGTTTATACTAGGATTGCATCTATACAAAAAAGTGGATTTGAAGAAAACAGTGGTATAAAAATGAAAATAATTGTGAGCTGGTACAATTATGTATGGTTTGCTAATTAATATTTCTTGTTATGAAATATGCAGTATTTTCAGTGAAGTAATTCCAAGCTAAATAATCTCTATGCTGTGATCCATTTCTCATTTAACAAGAAAACTAAAGCCCAGAGATATTTAGGTGCCTTAACTATTTAATGGGCTTTTTAAAAAAATAAAAGTGGTTTCTAAACCAGTGCCTCTTAGAAGAGTATCTTTTACATTAATTTTTGTACTTTTTTTCATTTTGATGATAAGTTTTTTCTCTCCTTGACCTGGGATTTTACTGTGTTACCCAGGGTGGTCTTAAACTCCTAGTCTCAGGTGACCCTCCCACCTCAGCTGGGACTACAAGCATGGGACACTTCACCTGGCCATTTTGATGATTATTTTAAAGGGAGGAAGTAGAAGAGGTTTGGTGCTTCTTTTCAAAAAAGCTCTTTAAAGAGGGCCAGGGATGTAATTCAGTGGTAGAACACTTGCCCAGCATGTGCAAGGTCCTGGGTTCAATCACCAGTACCACCAAATGAATAAATAAAACAAAAATTAAAAAGCACCCAAAGTAAAACAGGCCATTTGGTATCAGTGGCAATATTTATTTAGTTATTGTTGATATTTGGTTGGTTGGAATATGCATTAATTATTTCCTGTGTACTAGACTTGGAGGGAGGCAAGTTAGATACAAGTGAGAGGATTTGTACTCTTGGAAGATTTAGTAAGAAAAATAAAGCTATTTTGATGACACCAAAGTTTGAAATTGGGGATTCCAGGTTAAAAATAGCTGTAATTTATTGAATATTTTGTTTGGGTCATGTACCATGTAAGTGTTTCAGGTACTTTTTCTGTTCTCAGCAATTTATTTAGTAATATTGCCTTGATTTTGCAGGCACAATGCATATGAACACAAATATGTATTTGTGGAAGCACAGAAATATCTCTGTAACATAGGTTCCCTTATAAATAATAAGCATGTCAGTTTGTATGGGTCATGTAGGTTGTACTGGCTTGATCTTGGTATTCTACCACATGTTGGAAAAATTTGTTCTGTGTTCTAAGCAACCATCTTTTCCTCAAATTTTTGAAAAGTCCAATTGATGTATAATTTGGGACTAGCATACTACTGGGCTGGGATTTAGCTGGGATTTAGTTGGTAGAGCGCTACTCCATACTATCTGATGACCAGGGTTCCATCCCCAGCACTGCAAAAACAGGAGAAGAATATGGCAATCCACTCCCAAAAACAATCCTGAAACAATCAGCCATTGAGAACCCTGTGAGGGTTGCTCCTCAGCACCTAACAACAACAAGCATACCACTATTGAAGTATTTGAATACTTGGTTAGAATTGGAGAGTCCCTAAGTGTAATGCACTTTTATTTATGTACTTTTGCCTGCTTGGGGGTTTAATAAGTCAGATAAGCACTTGTTAGGTGCCATTAAGTCGGTATCCAACTCATAGCAACCCTACGTACAACAGATGAAACACTATTGTCAGTGCTTCTCTGTTGTTCATAGGGTTTACAATGAGGATTGATTTTTGGGAGTGGGTTGCCAGGTCGTCTCCCAAGCCTACAGCCCCTGGTGTTCCTGGGCGGTCTCCCATCCAAGTACTAACCAGGCCCAACCCTGCTTAGTTTCTGAGATCTGATGAGATAGGATGCCACAAGGCTATGGCGGCAGGCAGATAAACACTTAGGGTCCTTTTAATTCTATATTGGACTTTTTTTGTTGAGTGGTTTATTTCAGGCTGTTGCGATAAAATGACATTGGAGAGGTAGGCGTGAACCTGGAGCTCAGAATTAGCAGGGCTGAGATGGGAGAGGAAGTAGATGGTTTTATAGTTTCACCTCTATTGGACTTTCTTTATTTTCTTTAGAAGTTTCAGTTCTGTGCTATATAGATATTTTTAAGTCACCCTCACTGTTTATTTTTTTAATTGTGAGTCTTTGTTTAAAGCATGTTTATTGTATATTTAATAAGGACTGGACACTGGGCTAGGAGCTGAATTACAATGCAATAAAGAAATTAACAGTGTAATTAGGGAGATAGAGAGATAAACATGAACTTTTAGGTCACAGAAATGAAAAATCTAGCAGAATTATACTTTATGACAGGATTCCACTAGAAAAGTTTCTTTAAGATACATACAGAAGCTTTCTAAGCAGGTGGAGCCATTACATTGTTCACTAAGATTATCAAATGTTCCACTTTGCCCAGAACTGAGCAGTTTCCTTGAGTGCAGAATTAAAACCTGGATGGTTCTTGGGCAACTGGGGTGAGTTGATCACTCTCCTTTTTACTGTCCCAACTATAAATCCATTGAAATAATCAACAATATCTTTTTGTAATCTTCTGTCTATATAGAAGTAATATTCTTGCATTGTTTAAAATTAAATGTCATGTTCTGTAGTTTACGTTTTTATACAATTTATGCTTTGGAGTTGCTGACTCAAATATATAAGGAACAGGGTCTTTGGTCCATCCACCTATATCTCAATGATACGTGCGCTGAGTTTTAAATTTTGTGCTGTTGATACAATAGCTTTGCCTAGATTCAGGCTTTCTAACCTTTTAGATTCCACCTTAATTGGACTAAATTTCTCTAGCACCTGATATGTACAATCATTTCTTGTTACTGATTGTTACCTTTATATTAATACTGTCTTCAAAACTAGAATCAGTATTGAAGCAGGGGTTTGTCTTCTACCATTTTTGTATCCTTGCCATACCTACTATACACACAAGGCAACCAATAAATATGTTTATTAATTGATCCAGATAGATGGCTTTGTTAACAGTACTTTGCTGACTTTTCAAAGCCTTAACACTATGTCTAGTATACAGAATCAATCAGGTCTTTTCTAATGGTGGTGGTTGTTATTGTTGTTTTTAAATTGCTTTTGACTTAAGAATGACATCTTGCAGTAAGTAGGCAATTAAGATCTACCTTCTAGAGCCAGGAAAGGTGGTGTATGCCTGTAACACCAGGACGTAGGAGGTTGAGGCAGGAGGATTTTGAGTTTGAGGACAACTTGGAATACATAGTAAGATCTTGCCTCAAAACAAAAACAATAGATCTTGTAAATAAGGATTTGATAGATCTATAACCATAGTACTGGAAGTATAGTTTATCTATTATTTACATTTAAGACATTCTTCTATTCTTTGCAGTTAAATAATAATGAACTTTTATGCAACCCTGAGGCTTTTGTGTGTGTGTGTGTGTGTGTGTGTGTGTGTGGTACTGAGGGTTGAACCTAGGGCCTCACGCTTGAATGCTCTGTAAGTGCTGGACCACTGAGCTGCACCCTTCGCCCATTTTTTAAGTTTTTGAGACAGGGTCTCCCTAAATGACACAGACTGCCTCTGGTCTTGAACTTGTGATCCTTCTGCCCCGAGGCATTTTTAAAAGGGTCAAAGTAGACATAATTAGCTTAGTTATAACTGGCCATATCCTCTGGGTATAGATTGTAGTCTAAATTAATTTGGATGAATAACCAGTTTGCTATAAAGATTGTTAAAATTCAGATGGTTTTTTTCTTTTACCACTCCGCTTTCTAAATTTCTGAACCTAAATTGATCCTGTGGTTTTTCTCTGTTCCCATATCCTAGACAACTAGAGGACGACTAGAAGGACGAGTAGAAAATAGTCGTCATTATGCATATTATCTTCCCTGTGGATTTTTGATAAACACAATATTAACACTACTTAGCAGAGGTTGATCAGCACCTTCTCTCATTCCTCCCAACATTTATTCCAGAATATCAACTCCATGAGCAAGCCTGTTGTCGTCCATGGATTTAGTACCACTTATATGCTATGACTCCAAAATATTTCTTCATAGATCTTGTTTCCTGAGCCTACCTGTCTTTGATACCTAGATGTTAACAGATTTCCTTTGAACTCTATGTCCAAACTGAAATGTTTATTTCAAACCTCCTCCCACAATAAGATTAGGCTTTATTAAGTGATTACTTTGTGCCATACAATCAAAGGGCTAAGTTTTTTACATTTTATCTTCTCATTACGACATGAATTAGGTGATGTTGCTCTTCCTATTTTGTAATACAGAAAATGAACCAGGGAAAGGGTAACGTCATCACACAGCTCTTAAGTGCCAGAACTAGAAATGAAATCCAAAGACTCCAGAGTTGAGTCTTAAAAACATTGTGCCATGTTGTCTCCCTAGATATGCTCCTCTTCCTGTCCTGGTTATGGCAACCATCATCTTTTTTGTTTGTTGTTTTTGGTAACCCTTGTTGTTGTTAGGTGCCATCAAGTCGGTATCCAACTCATAGCCACCCTGTGTTCAACAGGTGAAACACTATTGTCAGTGCTTCTCTGCTGTTCATAGGATTTCCAATGTCTGATTGGTTTTTGGGAGTGGGTTGCCAGGTCCTTCTCCCAGGCCTACGGTAGTTAGTGTTCCCAGGTATTCTCCCATCCAAGTACTAACCAGGCCTGACCATGCTTAGCTTTCGAGATCTGATGGGATCTGACACCACAGTGTTATGGCTGCAGGCTTGTAACCCTTGTTGTTGTTGTTAGGTGCCGTTTAGTCTAACTCATAGTGACCCTATGTACAGCAGATCCAAACATTTCCCGATTCTGTGCCAGGCACACAATCTTATTTATATTTAACTCTTAGCTATGCCATAATCATCTGTCTAAAGACCTTATCTATATCCTAAGTTACCTCCTTCACAATGCTCTTATTGAGATAAACTCACCCATTTGAATCTGACCTCATAGCCACCAAAGTTCTTTTTCCAAAATGGAATTCTCATTATTGAAATCCTTTGGTATTTATCAGTTATCTTCTGAATAAACTTTAAAGTCCTATGCATGGTATACTTACAATATAACATAACCCATTCTATAAGAGCTTGTACGATTTAGACCGCTGTTTGCCTATTAGCCTTACCACTTTACCAGTTCATTCCATTGTCCAGCCAGATCAGTAGCACTTTGTCTCTATAATTCTGTCTTGAAGAATTACATTTCAAGATGCAGTGCACTTGTGGGTTATCTTCTCTGCAAACTCTTTCCTGATCCCCTGTAGATTGGATTTCTCTTATGTGCCCCAAGTATGCTACTTTACATTCTGTACCTATTTTAGTAACTACCACACTGAAAGCCATTTGTTTGTTTACAGGGTTGTCTCCTCACCAGACTATGAGCTCCTTGAAAGAAAGAATCGTGTCTTACTCATCTTTGTATCCCCAGTGTCTAGCACAGTTCCTGATACATAGTAAGTGATTGACATTTTTAACAGTCAAACTCAGTGCATGTTAATTGTTAATTATGTAGAATTAGGAATGTTATAAAAATATGCCTGTAGACGTTTCACACTTTTTTTTTTTTTTTTCAATACTGGGGGTTGAACCCAGGGCCTCGCGCCTGCATGCTCTGCAAGTGCTGGACCACTGAGTTGCACCCCCAGCCCATTTTTTTCTTTTTACTTTTTGAGACAGGGTCTCGCTAAATTACGCAGACTGCCTGTGGTCTGGAACTTGCAATCCTCCTGCCTCCACCTCCCAAGCCGCTGGGATTACAGGCATGTGACGTTTCACATTTTTGAGTCACAATTCCCTCATCTCTAAGATGGACATAGTACCTCTCTACTCACAGTGTTACTATAATGCTGAGATTAAAGAATATATCTATATGTATATTTATAAAACAGTACATTCTACTTTAAGTATCATACAACTTGATGTTATTAAAGGAAGTTTGGGGACTGGTGAAATTGATCATTTTGTTATCATCATCCTTTTTAAGACAAGATGGTATCATTTTTGTACCATTTTGTCATGTTTTGCAGTTTAAGTTTGCAGTTACTTGTTACCAGAGACATGCTCTTGGGTCTGAGAATTGGTTTATATAGAACAAAGGAGAAATAGACTGGAGCTGGGAATCAGGGTACAGAGAGTTTTGTGTAGTGGAGTGAACAGTCTTTTACCTGGTTGGCATCAAGTCCCAGTGTACGTAGTGTTTCAACCTCTAAAATTCTTCTCAAAGAATTAATCTGATGCCTAACCCCCTTATTCTCAGCAGTTAGCTAATTCACAAAGTCCCTTGATTTTATTTTTTTTAAATCTACTTCCAAATGAGTGAGTATTTTCGCCTATCCTTAGGTCCCTCATTTTCTGCCCAAAGGAAGAAGAGACTTTTTCTTGGAAGACTAAATGCCCTTTGTGTGAAAATTATACTTTCCCCTTCTTATCCAGTATAGACTACAAAAATCACACTGGATAAATTAGTGATTTAAACTTTCCTGGATCTACTTCCTTGCCTTCTATGCAATCTTTAAACTTCTAAAAAATGTATAATTTGAGCATGCCAGATTATGTGTAACATATGGGAGTCAGTAATAAACACAAACATTTGTGAGCTAACCAATTTCAAACTAAAGTCTAGGTGAGTGGTTAAAATGCTACCTGTGAATACCTCCTTTACCCTGTACTCCTTTTCCAGCCCCAGTGTAACTGCTATCCTGATTTTTCCCCATCTCCTTTCTAATACCACTAATACAATTGGTGGCCCTTTGAATGTTAATAGTTCTTCATTTAATTGTGTGCTTGTTCTACAAGCTTTTGAGAATCATAATCCAAAATGCCTCCCATTTTTTGATATCTTTTTCAATTGAGGAATCATGGAATTTTCAAAGGAAATGCATAGCAGAAGATGAGGTTATAATTCTTACCCGAAGAAGTTAATTCCTTTTTTTTGTCATTAGAGTTTGCAAAAATTTCTTGATGACTTCAGTAAAGAATGTTAAATCTTGGAGGTGTTGTTGTTGTTGTTAGATGCCATCGAGTTGAGTCCGACTCACAGTGACCCTTATAGGGTTTTTAATGGCTGTTTCAGGATTGCCTTGGGAGTGGATTGCCACGTCCTTCTCCCATTTTGTGGTACTGGGAATCGAACACAGGACCTCAGAGACTGCAGAGCAGCGCTCTACCAACTGAGCTAAATCCCAGCCCTAAATCTTGGAGGTAGGACTGAATAAAAGAAAGATATTAATGCCTAGAAGTCCTATTGCCCTTTTTTCACCATTCACTATTATATTTCTAAGATTCATTCATGTCATTGCCTATACAACTATAGTGCGTTCATTCTCACTGCTTTATAATACTTCATTGTGTGAATTAGCCTAATTTAGTTGACCATTTTTCTACCAATGGACATTTAGTTTTTGATTTTTTGTAATTATGAGGTATTTATACTTAACACAAGTACAAAAATATTTCCATTATAAAATTCAGAATTTTTCATTGAAGGGCATGCAAATATGCAGCTTTACATGCTAATGTCAGTTTGTTTCCCCAACAGAATTTCACCAAATGTTTTTTCTTTATTATTTTTCTTTTCTTCTCCCTACCCCTTTTTTTTTCAGTACTAGGGAAGGTGGTGAACTCAGGACCTTGCATATACTTTTTAAGTGCTTGTCATTGAGCTACAGCCCCAGATCCTTTTAAAATATTTTTTATCATTGTTATGTGAGTATGTCTTTAACATGCTTTGATTTATTTCAGGACTTCCTATTTTCTTTTTCTTTCTTTTTTTTTTTTAATCAGTCTTGCCAGCCACTTATTTACCTTAGTGTTTTCCAAGAAATTGCTTCTGGCTTTGTTGATTCTTTCTGGTATCTTTTTTCTCTTTCATTAGTTTCTCTTTATTATCTTTTTAGTGTTTATTTTTTATTCTCTTTCAAACTTGCCAGATTGGTTTATTAATTCACTAGTTTTCAGTCTTCCTTTCCCACTATATGTCCTTAAAGCTGTATTCTTGCTTCTAAGAATAAATTTTCAGGATTCTACAAATTTTCATCTTTGTTATTTTTGTTGTCATTCACTTCTTTGTATTTTTCCCATTGTGGTTTCTTCTGACCCCAGAAATATTTAGAAGTGTTTTTTATTCTATTTGCACTCTACAAATTTATCTTTTGTTATTTTTAGCTTAATTGTGTTATGGTCAGAGAACAGCAAATAAAATTAATTTGAAATTCAATGAGATTTTTATTATTACCTAGTATATGTATTATCTTTTTGTGTGTCCCACAAGTTTTTAAGAAGAATGTTTATTTTCTAATAATTCAGTATTGAGGTTCTATTTATGTTTATTAAATCTTGCTTATTTATTATTCCCCCCACACACTTGATCTGTGATTAACTGGGATGTTTTGAAATTTCCTGCAATGGTCAATTTATCTATTTTCTTCTTATAGATCTTATAATCCTTTGAAGCTTCCCACCCCTAAAAGATTGTGAGTTTTGTCTTGATTAGAGATTTGATTTACTTTGAACGTTAGAGAGAGAGAGAGAGAAAGAGAGAGACTAGGAGAAAGCACAGGATGTAAATGTCTATTTGGTTAATCTTCCTTCTCACCATTATTTCTAGTACTGACCTTGAAGGCTAGATTTTCTTGAGCTTTCTTTGACAGATCTGGAATCTTGATCATTTTGCTGTCCAGCCTTTTAGATTCCTCTTGTTGGCCTTTATTCCCTCCATTTTCTGGGCTACTTTGAGACACTCACCTGTTTGCTTTATTTTCATCTTTCTTGAATGATTCTCCTGAAATTTCTGAGCTGGAACTACTTTTGCGTAGCACTTACAGGGGATAGATGTGCTGTTTCTGAGCACTGACATAAGTAGAAGGATTAACGTTTTTCTTCATCTAAGTATTCTTGTTGATGGAGAGGTCTACACTACCTTTAGCACCTAATCAGATTTGGGAGTCTTGTTGTTGTTGTTGGTGGTGGTAGGTGCCATTGAGTTGAGTCCAACTCATAGAGACCCTATGTACAGCAGATCGAAACACTTCTTGATTCTGTGCCAGGCACACGATCTTATTTATATTTAAGCCCATTGTTGCAGACACTGCATCAATCCATCTGGTGGAGGGTTTTCCTTTTTTTCATTGACCTGCCACTCTACCAAACATGATGTCTTTCTTCAGGCATTGATCTCTCTTGACTACATGTCCAAAATATGTAAGGTGCAGTCTGGCCATTCTTGCTTCCAAGGAGCGTTCTGGTTGGACTTCTTCTAGGGCGGATCTGTTGATTCTTTTGGCAGTCCATGGTATAGTCAGTAGATGTCTCCAGCACCATAATTCAAAAGCATCAATTCTTCTCCTGTCTCCCTTGTTCAATGTCCAGCTTTGACAACCATATGATGAGACCGAAAATACCATGGCATGAGTCAGATGCGCCTTCGTCTTCAATATAATGTGATGTCTTTGCTTTTCAATACTCTAAAGAGATCTTTTGCCACAGGTTTTCCTTAGAGCAATGCGTCTTTTGATTTCTTGACTGCTGCTTCCACAGGTGTTCATTACAGAGCCAAGCAAAGCAAAATCTTGGACAACCTCAATCTTTTCTCCATTTATTGTGAAGTTGCATACTGGCCCAGTCGTTAGGATTTTTGTTTTGTTGATGTTTAGTTGTAACCCATATTGAAGGCTATGATCTTTGATCTTCATCAGTAAATGTTTTAAATCCTCTTCACTTTCAGCAAGCAGAGTGGTGTCATCTGCATAATGCAGGTTGTTAATGAGTCTTCCTCCAATCTTGATGCCGCATTCTTCCTCATAAAGTCCAGCTTTTCAGATTATTTGCTCAGCGTATAAATTGAAGAGATAAGGTGAAAGTATACAGGCCTGACTCACACTTTTCTCAACTTTAAACCACTCAGTGTTTCCTTGTTCTATTCGAACAACTGCCTTCTGGTTCATGTACAGATTTCTCATAAGCACAATTAGGTGTTCTGGTATTCCCATTTTCCAAAGTGTTATCCATAATTTGTTATGATCCACACAATCAAATGCTTTTGCATAGTCAATAAAACGTAGATAGACATCTTTTTGATATTCTCTGCTTTCAGCTAATATCCACCTGACAGCAGAAATGATGTCCCTGGTTCCCTGCCCTCTTCTGAATCCCACTTGATTTTCCAGTAATTCCCTGTCTATACACTGCTGCAGTCACTTCTGAATGATCTTTAGTAGAATTTTGCTGGTGTGTGAGATTAATGATATTGTCCGATAGTTTGCACATTCAGTTGTATCCCCTTTTTTGGGAATAGGCACAAATATGGATCTCTTCCAAGGGCTGGGATTTAGCTCAGTCAGTAGAACACTGTGCTGCAGTCTCTGAGGTCCTGAGTTCAATTCCCAGCACCACAAAAATGGGAGGAAGACGTGGCAATCCACTCCCAAGGCAATCCTGAAACAATCTGCCATTGAAAACCCTATGAGGGTCACTATGAGTCGGATACCAACTCGATGGCACCTAACAACAACAACAACATAGATCTCTTCCAGTCAGTTGGCCAAGTAGCTGTTTTCCAAATCTGTTGGCATAAACATGTTAACACCTCCAGTGCTGCATCTGTTTGTTGAAACATCTCTATTGGTATACCATCAATTCCTGGAGCCTTGTGTTTCACCAGTTCTTTCAAGGCGGCTTCCACTTCATCCTTCAACACCATTGATTCCTCTTCATATGCAGCTTCTTGGAATGGTTGGTCATCTACCAATTCTCTTTTGTATAATGACTCTGTGTATTCCTTCCATCTTCTTTTGATGTTTTCTGCATCGTTTAACATTTTCCCTGTAGAATCTTTCACTATTGCCATTCGAGGCTTGAATATTTTCTTCACTTCCTTAAGCTTGATGAACACAGAGTGTGTTCTTCCCTTTTGGTTTTCTACCTCCAGCTCTTTGCACATGTCATAATATTTGTTTTTGTCTTCTTGAGCTACCTGTTGAAATCTCTTTAGATCCTTAACTTCATCATGTCTTTCTTTTACTTTAGCTGCTCAAGGGCAAGTTCCAGTGACTCTTTTGATGTGTAATTTGGTCTGTTGTTTTTTTCTTGTCTTTCTAAGAACTTTTTGCTTCCTTCTTGAATGATATCTTTTATGTCATGCCACAACTTGTGTGGTCTCTTATTTGTGTTTAATGCTTTAAATCTATTCTTGAGATGGTTTCTGAGCTCAGGTGGGATATACTCAAGGTCATACCTTGGCTCTTGTATACTTGTTCTAATTTTCTTCAGCTTCAGTTTGAACTTGCATATGAGAAGTTGATGGTCTGATCCACAGTCAGCACCTGGTCTTGTTTTGACATTTGATAATAGAGCTTTTCCGTCGTCTCTTTCCACATATGTAGTCAATTTGATTCTGTATGTTCCATCTGGTGAAGTCCATGTGTATAGTCTCTGTTTATGTTGGTGAAAAAATGTATTTGCTATGAACAGATCATTGGTCTGACAAAATTCTATCATGCGATCTCCAGCTTCGTTTCTGTCACCAAGACCATATTTTCCAACTACTGAGCCTTTTTCTTTGTTTCTAACTTTTGCATTCCAGTCACCAGTGATTATCAGTACGTTCTGATTGCATATTTGATCTATTTCAGATTGCAGAACGTGGTAGAAATCTTCCCTTTCTTCATTTGTGGCCTTGGTGGGTGCATAAATTTGAATAATAGTCATATTAACTGGCCTTCCTTGTAGATGTATGGATATTATTCTGTCACTGACAACATTGTATTTCATGACAGATCTTGAAATGTCTTTTTTGATGATGAATGCAACCCCATTTCTCTTTAATTTATCATTCCCAGTATAGTAGACCATGTGATTGTCTGACTCAAAATGGCCTATGCTGGTCCATTTTAGCTCACTGATGCCTAGAATGTCAATGTTTATGCACTCCGTTTCTCTTTTAATGATTTCTAATTTTCCTAGATTCATACTATGTACATTCCATGTTCCAATTATTAATGGATGTTTACAGTTGTTTCTCCTCATTTTGAGTCATGTCACATCATCAAATGGAGGTCCCTGGGGCTTTACCCCATTTCTGCCATCACGGTAGACTCTACTTTGAGGAGGCAACTCTTCCCCAGTAGTCTTTTGAGTGCCTTCCAGCCTGGGGGGCTCATGTTTTAGGACTATATCTGATAGTGTTTCTTTGCTATCCATAGGGTTTTCAATGGCTAGTTGTTTCAGGAGTGGTTCACCAGTGCCTCCTCCCTACTCTGTCTTAGTCTGGAAGCTCAACTGAAACCTGTCCACCATAGGTGACCCTGCTGGTATCTGAGATACCAGTGACATAGTTTTCAGCCTCCTACACAAGCTCCCACAGTGCAGCAAACTGAAAGAGGTTTGGGAGTTGGGAGGCTTAGAAGTTACAAAGTGTCAGTCTTCTGTCTTCCTGAATGTTTCATTTTCCAAAGACTTCTCACTCTACCTTCTCTGTCCTAGTAAGACTTAAGACAGAAGTGGCTGAGGTCCCAGTTTGAGATGATTCATTTCCTTTCCCTGACCATTCCATTCCTGGTTTTCTTTACTTCGCCCATTTGGGTGTCTTTCTGGAGGCCATTATTCTAGTTTTTGGGCCCCCCATACTGGGGGTTGACCCCAGAGCCTCGCACTTGCATTCTCTGCAAGTGCTGGACCGCTGAGCTGCACCCTTGGCCCATTTTTTTTACTTTTTGAGACAGGATCTCACTAAATTATACAGACTGCCTCTGGTCTCGAACTTGTGATCCTTCTGCCTCCTCCTCCCAAGCTGCTGGGATTATAGGCGTGCACCAGTGTGCCCAGCTTCTAGTTTTGGTTTACCTAGTTGATACTGCAATTTCTCCTCTTCCTTCCATAGCCATTCTTCTGCTTGTTCTGCTCTTGAGCCATCAGGCTTTATCACAAGGTAGAACTTATTTGACTGAAATGGGAGGTGCCAGCAGAAATCATCTTCCTTAGGTGTAATCTGAAGCTTCAAAGTCAATTTGGGTCATTGGAAGGGACCTCTGTCATCACACCTGTAATCATCCTGAGAGTAACTATCTTTGGAGTTCCACAACCAATTGTTCCTTCTGTCATGTCCATTTTAGTGGTCAACACTTCCTTTGTAGTCATTACTTGTATAGAAGTACACCCTGCCAAGCTTCTGTCATAGTTATTTCTGCCTCAGTCATCATGACAACCTGTGTATCTGTGGTCTTCATAATGGTCATGATCGTTGTCCTCAAAGTTGTCCTCACTTCTAGGAGGATGGATAGTCGTCAAAGCTATTTATGGCAGAATGGACTCTACAGTCTGTATCTCATTTATCAGATTTCAATTTCTGTCTTGGCCAAAAGAACAATCATCCCTTTTTTTATCCTTTACTTCAGCAATCCTAAATGTTTTTAGCACAGGGACCGGTTGCATGGAGGACAAATTTTTCATGGAGCTCAGGCAGTAATGCAAGCAAAGGGGAATAGCTAAAAATAAAGATGAAGCTTTGCTCACCTGCCCACTGCTCACCTTCTTCTGTGTGGCCTAGTCCCTAACAGGCCATGGACACGGTGTTGGAGATCCCTGCCATATGTGATCAGCAGGATTAACTTAGTCTCTTACCTAGAGACTCTTCATTGAGGCTCAGGGAAATGAGTATGGAATCCAGGTCCTTAAAGTTAGTGTAATTAAAGCCTTTCAACATCTCTAAATTGCTGAAGTCATGTGCTAAATGCACTAATGTTTAATCCTCTAAAGAATTCCTTAGGGGAGTTATCTGTTACATCACAAGTCAGATTCCCTAGAAAAGTAGTGGAAGGTAGCAATCTGGGAAGATGACTCTAGCTAATGTTGGATTTTCAAACAGCCTGTGGAGCAGTGGAAAGGATGCAACAGTCAATTGGAGGTGCCCTGAACATGCTGTCATCATTACTCTTCCAAGTGGCTAAAACATCTGCTTCTAGGTCATCTGTTTTATCACTTCATCTGATTGGTTTGGGACATATATACTTCTCCACCAGTGCTTCTGTATTCAACTGTGGGTCTATTAGGAAGATAATCCTCTCCTTCTTATTAATTCTTTTTTGTTAGGGCCTTCATGATGAGACTTTTTTTTAAATATGCAAATTTAGTTTTATATCTCCTTCCTGAATTGAGCCTTGTATTATTTTCCTTAATAATGCTATTCTGTCTGCTACTATAACCCCAGACTTCTTTTTGTTTGTATTTGTCTGGTATATCCTTTTCCTTATTTGTAATGTCTTTATTTTGTAAAGGTTTCTTTTGAATTTGTCTGTATGCATTTATATTATTTTTATATTTGGACTTTGCTTTCTGATAGTCCTGTTTGTTTATGCCCTTCCTTTCTATCCTTTTTTGAATTGATGTTGTTTTCTTATTTTATTCTCTCATTGTTTAGAAATTTTCTATTCCTTTATGATTAACCTTGAAAATCTCCCAGGAATACTATATAATCTAAAGTTCATCCAGCTCATAATGCCTCTGCTGAACAGCATAATGATATACAACATTAACGTCTTTCCTTATTTCTGTCTTGCCTTTCCTTATTTAAACATCACAATGAGCTATCATTATTCTCATTTAAACCCTATTTATTTAGATTTACTCATTAACTTCATCCCTCATCTTTCTCTCCTTTGATCTCAGATCATCCTTCTGTGATGGTTTCATGAAAAACATTCTTTAGATTTTCTTGAAGTAAATGTCTCCTACTGATAAATGGGGCTGGGATTTAGCTCAGTTGGTAGAGTACTGCTCTGCAGTCTCTGATGTCCTGGGTTCGATTCCCAGCACTACAAAAATGGGAGAAGGACGTGGCAATCCACTCCGAGGCAGTGTGGAAATAATCAGCCATTGGAAACCCTGTGAGGGTCTTTCTGAGTCGGTCGACTCAAGGGCACCTAACAACAACAACAACAACATTAATAAACGTCTTGGTTTATCTAGCAACATTGTAACGCCTTCCATGTTCCCCAAGAAGAGTTTTGATGGTTACATTATTTTTAATTATGTCGTGTTGGGGCTGGGATTTGGCTCAGTTGGTAGAGCGCTGCGCTGCAGTCTCTGAGGTCCCGAGTTCAATTCCCAGCACCTCAAAAAATGGGAGAAGGACCTGGAAATCCACTCCCAAGGCAATCCTGAAACAGTCAGCCATTGAAAACCCTGTGAGGGTCGCTATGAGTCTGATACCGACTCAACGGCACCTAACAACAACAACAACAGTGTTTTGTAGATGTTTGTTCTACATTCTATTTTCTTGCTGCTGTTGATACTCTATTCTCTTGTATGTAATCCCTTTTGTTTCTGGCTGCTTTTAACATAGTGTCTGCTTTGTTGTTGTTGTTAGGTGCTGTCGAGTCATGTCGGACTCATAGTGACCCTCATAGGGTTTTCAGTGGCTGGTTGTTTCGGGATTGCCTCGGGAGTGGATTGCCACGTCCTTCTCCCATATGGAGTGTCTGCTTTGGTGTTGTGCAATTTAACTGCTACGTGGCCATGTGCAGATGTCTTTATATTTATCTTGCCTGCTTTTTTTTTTTTTTAATCACTATATTTCTTGTAATTGTGGGTAGACATCTTTTATCAGCTTTGAAAATTAAATCACTTTCTTTCCTAGAATGACTTCTCTGTCTTCATTTTCTGGGTATATGTCAAATATCATTTTATCTTTTATGTGTTTTAGCCTGTCTTTGGTATTTTCCTTTTTTTTTTTTTTTTTTTTTTTTTTTTTTTTTTTTTTTTTTTTTTTTTTTTTTTTTTTTGAGATAGTATCTCACGTAGCCCAAGCTGGCTCAAACTCACTGTGTAATCCATGCTAGCCTTGAACTTATGATCCTCCTGCCTCAGCCTCCTGAGTGCTGGGATCACATGCGTATCCCACCATGCCTGGATCACATGTGTATCCTACAATGCCTGGTTCTCTTTGATATTTTCCTTCTGTTTATTTCAGCACTATTTCTAAGTTATATATTTAGATTTTATTTAAGTTTACTGATTCTCTCTTGAGTTCTGTATAATTTTAAATCTTTCAGCTATACTTTTTTATTTAAAGAGTTCTGTGTGGTAATGTCTATAGATACTCTGTCCTTAATGAAGTGGAACACAACTGCACCCGTGACTTTAATGTAGGCTGTCACTAGTGATTTCTTTCCAAAGTACAGTGTGGGAAAGGAGGAGTAACTTCATTGCAAAGGAATTTGACAAACACTATCTCAGGTAAATGATCGATGTCTGCATGAACATAAGTTATGTTTCTAGCATGTACTCTTGATATAATATGATACAAATGGTATTTTTTTATCCCTAAAACCAGCTTAAAACCCAGCAACATTAGCAATGAGAAAAGTATTGGACAAATCTCAATTGAGGGATACTTTACAGAATATTGTAACATTCTCTACTAGCCCATCAAAAAGAAGGAAAATGGGCCAGAGATGTGGCTCAGTGGTAGAGAGCTTGTCTAGCATGCATGAAGCCCTGGGTTCAATCCCTGGCACAGCAAAACAAAACAGAAAATGACAGAAGTGGGCTGGAGGCGTAGCTCAGTGGTAAAGCATTTGCCTAGCATATGTGAAACTCTGGATTTTATCCCCAGCACCTCAAAAAGATAAAACCAAAGCACAAACAAACAAGGAAAATCCTGCGAAATTGTCACCACCAAGAGGAACCACAGGAAACATAGGCATCAAATGTTATGTGGTTTATTTTTGAGACAGGGTCTTCCTGTGTGGCCCTTGATAGAATCTTGGAATAGAAAAAGGTCATTGGGAAATAATTAAGGAGTTCTGAGTAAACCAGTGAATATATTGACATTGGTTCATTTATTATGACAAATGTAGCATACTAATGTAAAATGATAAACTAGGGAAGTATGAGAAAGGTGTAGAGAAAGGTTAGTGGATACTAAGTTATAGTTAGAATTAAGTTCAGTAGTCTGTTGATGGGCTGGGACTTAGCTCAGTTGGTAGAGTGCTGTGCTGCAGTCTCTGAGGTCCTGAGTTCAATTCCCAGTACCGCAAAAATGAGAGAAGGGCATGGCAACCCACTCCCAAGGCAATCCCGAAACAGCCATTGAAAACCCAATGAGGTCACTATGAGTCGGATACCGACTTGATGGCACCTAACAACAACAACAACAACAAGTCTGTTGAACAGTAGGGTGAATATAGATAACCATAATGTTCTGGGTAGTTCAGAAAAGCTAGAAGAAAAGATTTTGAATGTTTTCCCCACAAAGAAATGGTAAACATTTGAGCAGATACATATACGTACCCTGGTTTGAACTTTGCACAATGTATATATGTATCAAAGTATAACATTGTGCCCCGTGAATATGTACAGATATTTTTGTGTCAAAAAAAAAAAGGAAAAAGAAAATGCAAAAATAATAGGGAAAGTTGGTTGTGGGGCATGAGAACTCTTTATCATCTTTGCAACTTTTCTATTAATCTGAAACTATTCTAAAGTAAAAAATCTGTTTAAACAAATTCTATCTGGTTAGTTTTTACATGTACAAAGCCATTTTTCTAGTTTCTTTTTGCTTGGCCATCTTCTATTTCATTTCTCATTGATGAATAAGTTTATATTTGATAATTGTAATATTTAAAGTCCATGGAAGTCAGAAACTATTTTACTTGGTTTCTGCTGACTCTCACTCATGTGACATGTTTTCTTGTAAAACATGTTTGCATTTTAAGAAAATATTATAGGTTCAGATTCCATTGCTTTTCATTTTGGCCAATCCCAGTGATTTAACGTGGGTGCTTTCCTTAGAGTATATGCAAATATGCTTCTCCTCTGTGTTAGAGGTTACTATTGACTTAGGTCTTCTCTTAATGAGAGTCTCAGGTTCCTTAACCTTGCAGCAGGCCCAGTGCTTTGTTTCCCAGTCCCTCGGTGCTGTTGTTAGCACACACATCCAGGGCAGCACTCGAATTATTTATTTATTTATTTATGCTTATTGCTTACCATTTCTTATAGACTAGGTTGGTCTTGAACTTGCATCAATCCTCTGTCTCAGCCTCCTGAGTGCTGGGGTTGCAGGCATGCACCACCAGGTCCGGCTCAACTGCTTGTCATTTCTTACTATTGTTTTAACTAACTTCTAAGTTTTTAAAATTTTATTCTGTGTTGTTTTTGTTTTCAGGCTGCTATTGAGTGAGAGCCTGCAGCGGTAGCCCTGTGGCATCCGATCCCGTCAGATCTCGGAAGCTAAGCAGGGTCGGGCCTGGTTAGTACCTGGATGGGAGACTGCCTGGGAACACCAGAAGCTGTAGGCTTGGGAGAAGGATTTGGCAACCCCCTCCCAAAAATCAATCTGCCATTGAAAACCCTATGAACAGCAGAGAAACACTGACAATCGTGTTTCCCCTGTTGTACAGAGGGTCTCTATGAGTTGGATACCGACTCGACGGCACCTAACAACAACAACAACAACAATTGAGTGAGAGTGGTATAAGTTAGATAATTTCCTATATTTGTTGAGAACATAGCAGAGCTTGAAAAGTAGTCAGTTTGTTTTCAATTATCCAGGACCTGTTAATGTTAAAGGAGGAAGATCTTTGAAAATACCTAGTAGATCAAACTGCTATGTGTTGAAAATCTTCAGTTTCCATTAATTTTCTTCATTGTTCATGGATTATTTGAGAGTTTCATTTCCTTTGGTTTTCTTATATGAACATGATAGCAGATTACCTTCAGTTAGATGTAGTCTTAAAAACCTGTTTTCTTATCTGCAGAATGAGAGCATGGACCCAAATGAGATCTCAGGACCTCTGAATATTTGTTAATCGTATAGTAAAGCACTGTTTGTCTTTTTTTTTTTTTTTTTCTTACTCCCTTTATTGGTAAATGTTGGTGGGGTACAGAGTAGTACAGCATTGGCTTTTTCCATTATGCAACTATTACATCACTTTTGGTTACACTTTTATCCATTGACAAGGTTTATGGAACTTTTTGACTAAGATGTAGTAAAACTCATATGCATATTTGGGTTATGCATTGAGATTATCCTTTTGCCCTTTATCCCTCTACGTTGATTCTCCTCCCCATGCCATGTTCCACAATCTCTGCTTTCCTATGCCAGTTCCTTCATTCCTTTTTTCTACTATTTATATTGTCTCTTCTTTGCTAAGTTTAATTGTGCATTTTTTGTATATCATCGTATATATAGGATTGTTTTCTTCCTTTAAGTAAGATTCATTTTGTCTTTTTATCCATATGTGAAAGTGCATTCAAACATGTAATTATATGCAACTGTAAACAAGTGAAGGTGTCTACAGCCATAGACCCTACTGATCTTGGAAGCTAAGCAGAGTTAGTCCTTGGATGGGAGACTGCCTAAGAATACCAGGTGCTGCAGGCTAGGGAGAAGGAGGTGGCAATCCATCCTGGAACAATCCACCTGTGAATAGCAGAGAAGCACGGACAATAGGGCTGGGTGTGGCACAGTGTTGGAGAGTGTTTTGTTTTGTTGTACATAGGGTCTGAGTCACATCCCACTCAGCACCTAACAAAATAAATGAAGAAAACATAATGATTTGAGAGTACTGATTCCCTGTATCTGGGGGAGGGATCTAAATGGAGCATAGAAAATACTACAAATAAGCTGGGTGAGGTGGGGCACACCTATAATCCCAGTGGCTCAGGAGGCGGAGGCAGGAGGATTGCAAGTTGGAGACCAGAGGCAGTCTGCGTAATTTAGCGAGACCCTGTCTCAAAAATTAAAAAAATGAGCTGAGGGTGCAGCTCAGTGGTCCAGCACTTGCAGAGCATGCGAATACGAGGCCCTGGGTTCAACCCCCAGTACCTCGAAAAAAGAAAAGAAAAGAAAAGAAAAGACTACAAATAGTGGGAAAAAGATTGTAAACATTAATATTTATTAGTATTTCTCATTCTTACTCAGAATGTAGCTCAGTTGGTAGAGCACTGCGCTGCAGTCTCTGAGGTCCCGAGTTCAATTCCCAGCACTGCAAAAATGGGAGAAGGACCTGGCAATCCACTCCCAACGCAATCTTGAAACAGTCAGCCATTGAAAACCCTATGAGGGTCGCTATGAGTCGGATACCGACTCGACAGCACCCAACAACAACAACAACAACAACTCAGAATGTTGTACTTTATCTTTAATAAGTTAAAAGTGGATAGAAATTGAGCCATAAGATATTGTTGTACAGAAGAAAGCTAAGGTAGCTTTGCTTTATATTTTATATGAAAAATAGAAATTAGGATAGACTATAGAGGAGAACTTAGAAAAATGTATCTAAAAAGAAACATGCAAAATTTACTATGGACATAACTAACACAATATATAAATATAAATGAGATAAAATTTTAAAATTTTGATAAGGGATATTGTTGAGACAATTAATGAAACTAGGATAAAGATCATAGGTTAGATAATATTAATATACTATTTAAATTCCTAAATGATCGTTGTACTGTGGTTAAATAAGAATATTTTTATTCTTAGGAAATACACACTAAAATGTTAAAGGATAAAAAGACAATATATTCAGGTGGCTCATGTAATACATAAATATGCAATATTATAAATATGTGAATTCATGCATAACTTTTATTTTTAAGTCAACATATGATCCTGGATTCTTGGTGTTATCACTTATTTTGTTGTTCAGATTGACTTGTATTATTTATTGGCCATTTTCTTCTATAATGTTTCTAACATAAAGTTTTTTTTTTCTTTTTTTTTTTGCAGTACTTGGGGGTTGAACCTAGGGCCTCTCTCATACTTTACAAGTGCTCTGTGATTAAACTGCACCTCCAACCTGTTTTTTACTTTTTGTTTTGAGACAAGGTCTTGATATGTCGCACAGGCTACCTTGGGTTGCCTCAGACTTGAAATCCTCCTGTCTCTTCCTTCCAAGTTGCTGGAATTGCAGGTGCATGCTACTGCACCTGGCACAGAAGTCTTAATTTTAAATGGTGGACAGTTGTGAGTTTGTCAACATGTGATAGATTAAAAATAAATGTGGGTTTTAGTTGATTCAGACTAATAGTTTTAATCTTGAAAATTGCAATCTCTCATGTAACATCAACAAATTTTCTTTCTTATAGATTTAAACTGAATTTTGGGACATGGCCACTGCTTCACCTAGGTCTGACACTGGTCATAACCACACTGGAAGGTTACAGTTACAGATAACTGGTAAGTGATTTTGATAATTTAATGTAGTGATTCTCCCATGAAACTTTGTTTTTTGGTGGTACTTGGGGGTTGAACCCACGACTTTGCACATACTTTGCAAGTGCTCTAACATTGGGCTGCACCCTTTACCCATTTTTAAGTTTTTTTTACTTTGGAGACAGGGTCCTACTAAATTGTGCAGGCTGCCTCTGGCCTTGAACTTAGAATCTTCCTTTCTGAACCTTGCAAGTTGCTGGGATTAGAGGCATGTGCCACCATGCCTGGCTTGGAACTTTCTGAATAACAAATCCAGCAAACTTTTTCTATAGGTAATGCTGTTGGTAAACACTGAAGATGAATCTATGTGAAATGCTCCAGGTTTTAGTACCTTCCATTTGTTTTCTCTTCTTGCCTTTGTCTTTCTCATTTTGTTAATCTAATTTCTTTTTTCTTTGCAGTGCTGAAGCTTGAACCCAGGGCCTTGTGCATGTTAGGCAAGCTCTTAACCACAGAACTACATCTCCAGCCCTCTTTTACTTTTTATAATAACCAGATGGTATCAGCTGGAGGCTCCTCTATTCTTGGAGTCTGGCAGTTTACTGTTTGTAAACTGAGGCACTTTGCCCTAAGCTAAATTACTTTTTAAATTCTAACTTCTTATTATTAGTATATATAATATATATTTATAGTTATATAATATATATCATTTTATACATATACATATATATGTGTATATATATGTGTGTGTGTGTGTATGTGTGTGTGTATATGTGTGTGTGTGTATATATATATACACACACATGTGTGTGTATATATGTATATATATATATATATATATATATATATATATATATATGGAGAAGGACTTGGCAATCCACTCCCAAGGCAATCCTGAAACAATTAGCCATCAAAAATTCTATGAGGGTCGCTATGAGTTGGACACGACTTGATGACACCTAACAACAACAAATATATATATACAACAAATATATATATATGTATATATATACACACACACACACATACGTACACGTATACATGTATACATGTATAGCTATCTATATAGTATATATATATTTATTTATTTATTTAAAATTTTGTTGTTGTTTTTGAGACAAGGTCTTACTGTGTAGCCCAGGCTGGCCTTGAACTTGCAATCCTTTCTGCCTTAGCTTTCTCAGTGTTGGGGTTACAGGTATGTATCACTGTGCCTGGCCTATATTCCTTTTCTTATTTCTATTCTTAACCCATATTGGATTGGAAGCAGCAAATAAGAATTAGAACAGTGGACCAGGGGAGTAACTAATTGATGAAGTGCTTTCCTTGCATGCCTGAGACTTTGGGTTTGATCCCCAGGATAGCAAAAAAAAAAAAAAAAAAAGAAAAAAAAAATGCCTGCAGCTGTAGTCCTGTGGCATCCAATCCTGTCAGATCTCAGAAGCTAAGCAGGGTCCGGCGTGACTAGTACTTGGTTATGAGACCGTCTGGGAACACCATGTGCTGTAAGCTTGGGAGGCGGACCTGGCAACCCACTCCCAAAAGTCAATCTTCCATTGAAAACCCTATGAACAGCAGAGAAGCACTGACAATAGTGTTTCGCCTGTTGTATGTAGGGTCGCTATGAGTTGGATACCAACTCGACGGCACCTAACAACAACAACAACATAGCAAAAATAAATAAATAAATAAGAATAAGAACAGTGATCATGGGAAGCAGGAAAACTATGACAGAAAAAAACAAAACAGAAGACTGGCCAGTATAATATATGGGCTGGGATTTAGCTCAGTTGGTAGAGCACTGCTGTGCAGTCTCTGAGGTCCCGGGTTCGATTCCCAGCCCAGCAAAAGTGGGAGAAGGTTGTGGCAATCCACTCCCGAGGCAATCCAGAAAACAATTAGCCATTGAAAGCCCCATGAGGGTTACTATGGGCCGGACACGACTCAATAGCACCTAACAACAGCAACATACTGTAGTTTACCATGTACATAAGCATAATAGCATAACAGAAGTAGATTATCAATATTTTAAACTTCCGATTTTTAACAGGACAGTCAGAAGCATAAAGTGTGTAAGATGTATAAAAAGGAGAATCCTTATATTTGAAAAACTAATAATCTGTTATATTCACATTTATACATCTTAGCTATTTCTTCTGGTACCTTAGTAATTTCACTTTAAAATTAAAACTTTAAGTTGTGTCTTATTTATTAGTCATGTGAATTATAGAATCCCTTCCAAATGTTTCAACACTTATGCTTCAATATTTATACTTACATTTTGCTTGAGCTGTTTTCTTCACCTTCATTACATCACTGTGAGACTGTCTTAATTATTTTCATTTGTTAGTACTTAAAAGGAATTTGGAGAAATCTTTCATTACTTTGTGTTTCATGCATATTATGGCTTCATTCTTTTCTGGGTCTTTTTTTTTTTTTTTTTTTTTTTGGCCTTTATTTGAATTCAAGTCTACCATTTTTTTATGTTCCCATCAAAAGCACTCAAAACCAGTAAATTGATGTTTTTATTTTAAAGTGATGTATTAAATTGGAGATAGTTTTAATCTTTCAGTATTAAAATTTTCAAATCCAAGAATATATCAAGTCTTTCTCTGTGACTTTTATGTCTGTCATTAAAGTTGTATAATTACCTTCATGTGGATCCTATACATTTATTACCTTATTTTGAACCACTTGGGAGTTGAACCAGGGCTTCATGCATGCTAGGCAAATGCTCTACCACTGAGTGGCCTGTCCTTCTAGCCCTTTCATTTTTTATTTTGAGACAGGGTCTTTCTAAGGTGCACAGGCTGCTGTTGGTCTCAAACTCCTGATCCTCGTGCCTTAACTTCTCAAGTTTCTAGGATTATAGGTGGGTGCCATGGCACCCAGTTCAAAACTTTTTTAGGGAGGTTATCTTGAGTGAGATTTTAAAATGAATGCTTCCCTATCCTTCTGACAGTTTTTCAGTATTTATATAACCTTTCAGTGGAGGACGTTCTATGTACCTTTCCCATATATTTCCACTAATTAGAACTTATGTTTGCAATAGTAGTATTATCTTTACGTTATTTTAAATCATAGTATTATAGTTATTTTATATGCACATTTTTTCAACAGTGTATTATAGATTGCTTGTTAGATTAGAACTTACCTTTAAAAACCTCATACTTTGCCACCTTCTAGAATTATTAAGCACTTTGCAGATTAAAGGTATACAATGAGCATGTTTCAAATGGGTCTACAGTTAACTTCAGAAGAGTCATTATTATGCAGTCATTAATAACAGTAGAGTAACAGTTTCCATTTTGGGTGCTAGGAATTCATTGGTGATGATAGTGCTTTGCATCCCTTCACTCACCAGTCGCAAGAATCAGATGTTATTGTTGCCTTGCTTTTCAGAGGAGAAAATGGAGGGACACAGTGGCTAATTGACCTCTGAAGGTCAGAATTCAAGTAGTTGGCAGAGTTAAAATATGAACCCAGATATAGCACATCCTGTGCCTTTAGCCTGATCCTATATTGCCTTCTCCTTCCTCTTTTCTTCTTAAATAGATATGACCTATATATGCTGAGGAAATGACACTATTATTAGAAAGGAAAAGCCTTGTTTGTGGGATTTCTTGAGAGAAAGTGGGTCTTTTACCAGTGGTGTTGAACTTAGAACAACTTGGTACACAGAATGATGGAAATGAGTTTTGCTAAGACCCTGATAGTTTCACTTCAGACATAACATTGAACACTCTTTGCCCTGTGGTACCAGTACTTTAATGGAGTATTTGCTTTGATTTTCTCTGTTATTCTTCACATATTAATAGAGAAACTACTATATTTCAAACACTGTACCTCTGTTGAAGTTTATATCACATTGTATTTCATTGATTTATTTGCGTGACTATTCTCTCACAAAAGAATGGAAGGTTATGTAGCTTGTTTTCATATCCTTAATGGCCCATGTGTATGACATGGCGGAGGCTTTCTTCTTTTGTCGTCTCAGGCCCAGGATGACCTTTGGTAATTGACTATAGAGATCATCTTGATCAATTGTCTTGATTGCTTAGTAGTGAATATTTTGCCTTGAAAGCATATTAATCCCTTGTTTGGATTACTGGTTGTAACCATTAAAGGCACATGTTTAGCTTAAATTAATTCCTTCATATCTTGGGTAAATAAGATTTAAAATTTACTTTCTGTAGAAGGTTATAGTTAACTTTATTCTGTAATGACATTTTGATTTTAAAGTTTGTATTTGAAAAAGTAGATAATTTTCTTTTTTTGTAAATGAGCTTTTCCATCTAAAACATTCAAACATTTATAATGAAAGTGCTACAGTTATACAATAAAAACTACCTGGCAAGGATGTTAATAGACATGTTGAACCTGAAGACACTTACTTTTTTCTTGATCTTTAATTCAGTTTAAAATTAAATTCAAGTAGTGGATGAAGATTTACAGAAGCATCCTACCTAGGCAGGATGGCACATGGCTATAATCCCAGCACTTGGGAGGCAGAGGTAGTACATGAGTGTGAGATCAGTCTGAGCCACATAGTGAGACCCTCTCTCGAGGAAAAAAAGAAGAGAGAAGACGACAACAACACAGAAATCAGAACCTTTATACACATTAAAAGGAGTATAGAAGGGTGCAGTCACTTTAGTAAAATAGTTTGGCATTTACTCATCAGAGACTTGTCATTGTTAGCTCAAAGTTCCACTTCTAATATGTCTAAGAGAAACTTGTACATAAAGGTTTATATATTCATTAGGCACAACAGCTAGAAAGTGGGAACAATTCAAATGTTTGTCAATTGATGAGTAGGTAAATAAAATGTGTGTCCATATAATGGAATATTTGACAAGAAAAGGAATAATGTACTGATGAATGTTACAACATGGATGAAACTTGAAAACATTGTGCTAAGTGAAGGAAGACAGGCACAAAAGATCACATGTATGATTCCAATTACATGAAATGCCTAGACTAGGCAATCCGTACACACAGAGAGTAAAATTAGTGATTGCCTAGGGCTGGAGGTGGTTGACAGGATATAGCAGCATTTTGGTATGAGTTTTTAGACAGTTACAAAAATGTTTTAAGGTCTTGGTAATGTTTGCCAGGCTCGCACCTGTAGTCCCGGAGACTTGGAAGGCTAAGGTACGATTGTGAGTTTGAGGCCAGAGGCAGCCTGCACAACTTAGTGAGACTCTTGCCTCAAAATAGAACAAAAAGTAAAAAGGACTGCAGTGCAACTCAGTGGTAGAGCACTTACCTAGCATGCACAGGCCCTGGTTCATCCCCTGTTATTGGGGAAAAAAGTGGGGTGATGTTTGTTCAACTCTCTGACTCTGTTAAAACCAGTGAACCATACAGTTTAAATGGGTGAATTATATAGTATGTGAGTTATATCTTAATAAAACTATTATAGAAGAATTCAGATGACCCTCAAGCATTATTAATACATGATATTTTGCCAATAAGAAGAGTTCTTATTGCACAAGAACAGTTTCACTTTATTGGTTTATTATAAAGTAGCACTGCTTTTTGGCTATACATCTTCATTAGTGATTGTCATTTTTCTGTTAGTTTCTAGTGCCAAACTAAAAAGAAAAAAGAATTGGTTTGGAACAGCAATATATACAGAAGTAATTGTAGATGGAGAAATTAAAAAAACAGCAAAATCCAGTAGTTCTTCTAATCCAAAATGGGATGAACAGCTAACAGTGTAAGTACATTATATAAAAGATACAAAATCTTGAACACAGAGGGTTCTGTTTTTTATTTTGTAGGATGACTTCAAAGTAATGAGTTTTTTTCTAATGTGAATAGAGAATTTAAAGTATGAAAAAATTAATTTCTTTTTTTAAAGAGGAAGCATAATAACACTTGCTTTTGTTTTATAAACTGAATTATTTCCATTTAGCCCTATTTTCTCTAAATGTCTTGATATAAAAATAAATAAAATCAATTATTCTTAATTTTGGAATTTCTGAAATAAAATGGTATAAATAAGTATAATAAAACTACTATAACTAATCCCATCAGTTTTCTTAAATCTTTAGAAATTTTTTCAAATAAAAACTGTTAATGTAAAGTCTCAGTAAAACTCAGTGTATTGCTGATGTTTTGGTTTGCTAACTACAAAAAAATCTAGGTATTAAGGTCTTAGCATATTTGGAAATAAATATTTTTATCCATAATTCAGTTTACTATTTCATACAATATTAAATAAACTGAATTCCTAGTTTAAAAGTTATTGAAATAAGTGGTTTAAAGGAATTATCACTTAGAGTGATGGTGTATGTTCCTCTATTTTTGTTACAATTTTACCCTTGCAGAAATGTGACCCCACAGACTACATTGGAATTTCGAGTTTGGAGTCATCACACTTTAAAAGCAGATGCTTTATTAGGAAGAGCAACGGTAGATTTGAAACAAGCTCTATTAACATACAATAGAAAATGTAAGTTTTTTCCCTAAGCTTTGTTTCTTTATAAGTTTATTTAGATACATACCCTTTAAACAGGACTGAAGTCCAAAGGCAAAATATAGTTTTGTATTAATAAAGGATTGACAGCCATACCACCCTGACGTCCAATGTCACCTGATCTTGGAAACCAAGGAGGATCAGGCCTGGCTGGTCCTTGAATGGGAGACCGCCTGGGAATACCTGGTTCTGTAGGCTTTGGAGAAGGACTTGGTAGCCCCTTCCCGAAAAAGCCATCGAAAACCCTACGAATAGCAGAGAAGCACTGACAGACATAGTGCCAGCCATGGCACAGCGTCAGGTAGTGTTTCGTTCTGTTATACATAGGGTCACTGTGAGTTTTACCTGACTCTACAGCACCTAACAACAACAACAATTCATAAAGGAGAACTTCACTTATTGCCTGTGATTGCTTTTAAGATTATGGCATCATGTAAAATATGTAATATTTATCCTGATCTTTCTCCATTCTGGTGATTTCCAAAATGATTTCAATCATCAAGTACCCTGTTACCAGTGGTCATCACGAATTTATTATTTACTTACTATATGCTATAACATTTGAGCTAGGCATGGTGTTGCACATCTATAATCCTAGCACTTGTGAAGCTGAGACAGGAGAATTGTAAGTTACAGGCTAGCCTGGGCTGCATAGCAAGACTCTGTCTTAAAATAACAGCAGTAGCAATAAAACCCTTAGGAAAATGACTGTTACCTGATCCTACTATATTTGTTTCTTGACTAATAACAGTTTTATTTGGATCCCCCGTTTTTTTTTTTTGGCAGTAGTTAGAGATTGAACCCAGGGCTTCCCACATAGTTTACAAGTGCTCTACCACTGGGCTACACCCCTAGCCTATTTTTTATTTCTTATTTATTTTAAGACAGAGTGTTGCTAATTTACACAGACCTCTGGCCTCAAACTTGTGATCCTCCTGCCTCTGCCTCTCAAGTCGCTAGGATTACAGACATGCACCACTGCTCCCAGCTTACTTGAATAAAATAAATTCTTTTTCTTTTTTCATTATATAACCAGTTCATTCTAGAAAATATGGAAAAATTAGAAAGCAGAGGAGTATAAAAATTATTTATAATTCTTCTATTCAAGGATAACCACTCACAGTAATTAGGTCTCTTTTTCTTCATAGACACAAACATAATTTTTTTTTCTTCTTTTGTCTGCTAGTTTATCTTCTGTTTTTTTTTTTTTTTTGTTTGTTTGTTTTAATTGACAATAGGACAGGTGTGATTCCATGCTTTTGTAATCCAGCGACTTGGGAGACAGAGGCAGGAAAATCCCAGATTTGAGGCCAGAGGCTGCCTGCATAATTTAGTGAGATCTTGACTCAAAAAATTTAAAAAATTGGGATGGGGATACAGCACAGTGGTAGAGCACTTGCAAAGTATGTCTGAGGCCCTAGGTTCAACCCCCAAGTAGTGAAAAACAAATAATATACTGTAATATCATGTTTCTGTGACTTAAATATTTCTAGTTGGGGATTCTTAAGTTAGTTTAGACTGCAATTACTTGTAAACTTCATCACTATATGGAAAAGTTTGGGTGTATATACATAAGTTAGTAAATCAGAAGTCAGGGTTTATAAGTTTTATGAAATTCTCAAAATACGTGATTCATTGAAGATTTTAAACCAGAGTTCCAGTTTGTGATTTTTAAGACCCACATATTGCTTTTTTTTTTTTTCACACCATTAAACCTTATTGCCTGACATTAGGCAGTACCTAATAGTTTACTCAAATTAATACCTTTTTTCAATCTGTACATCTTTGTGTTCATCTTCTTATTTGCTTATTTTCTCATTAATTCCTAAAAGTTAGCTTTGGTGGGTTAAGGGTTAAAAATGCTATTGCTTGAAACAGTAACTTGGCTTTTTAAAAATGTTTCTTCTGAAAATCAACATATAACTTAAAAATCTGTTTTTGATATTGTTTATGGACATAAAAAGTTATAAGGTAAGAAAACATTATTATGGTTTATACTGGTTAGCATAAGCCATAATCATTTTTCTGTTAATTTGGATTTAAAAATAATATTCTCTTGAAATGTTGTTAATTTGATTTTCTGCCATGGCATTACTACATTTTGGGTCATGCAGTTTGTCTTGGTATAGAAATAAGAAATAAGTTTTATAAGTATACTAGTTACCTGGATCATTATTACCACTATTTAACCATGCTCCCATTGTTGGATGTTTAGATTATTTCTAGTTTTGTTATATTATATTGTACTGAATCTCCATATAAATACTATAATTATCCTGTCCTCCATATAAAGACTGTAGTATTTATCTGCCATAATGATCTTCTGGGAAGGTTGTCAATGTCAATATACTTTGAAGGGAAACCCTTCTAAATTGTATGCACTTAAAGTTATATGTTATCATTTAATTGAGTAGAATATGCTCAGAGGAAAAATAATACTTTATAAACATTTATTCAATAAGTGGAGGGCTTCAGGAATTATAATAGTAGCATCCTACATACTTATTTTAGTAATTGAAAGATATATTAGTTTGCTGGATCTGCCATGACAAGATGTCACAGACAAGGTATCTTAAACTGAAGGTTATTTTGTCACTTGATTTGAAGCTAGAAGTCTGGTCAGGTTGATTTTTTCTGATGCCTCTCACCTTGGCTTGAAGATAACCATTTTTCCGTGTCTTAATATGATTTTCCCTCTGCATGCATCTGTCTCTAAAATTTCCTCTTCTTATAAGGCACCAGTCATTTTGATTAGGGCCTATTGTAATGACATTATTTTAATTTAATTACCCATTTAAAGATCCTGTCTCCAAATACAGCTACAATTTGAGGTACTGGATGTTAAGACTTCAACATATCTAGGGGATGGGGAGTTGCAGTTCATCTCACAATGAAAGGTAAATCAATCTTGCAATACAATTTGCAAGAATTAAACCTTGTGATAGAATCATAGTGCTTTAAAGGTAGAGGAATCCTATGTGTGTTATGCTCAGCCACACATTTTATTGATAAAATAACTTCATCTAAAGGACTTGTCAAAGAGTACATAAGTAATTGCGAGGTTGTGACTAGAACACAAATTTTCTGATTTTTACCTGTTGAATTTTGATTGGAAGTAATATAAATTTATGGTTTTAGATAGCCTTGAAACAATTTAAAAATTTACTTATACTGAAAAATTATTGATTGCCTTTGGTTTAATCTTCTGATTTAGTACTTGGCCTCTGTATTGTACTTAAATATCAGTCAAGTGAGCTGTAGTTAAGTTTTGGTAGTTTAATTACTTCAAAAAGAAGTAAACAGAAAATGCTAAGAATCAAATAGGTAACCCAAGAAAAACATGACAACCTAGTAATGAGTAAAGATATTCGTTACTACAAACTTTCTCTGTCCTCCTCCCTAAGTCAGAATTCACTCACTGGCCTAAAGGGGGAGGATTATTGATCAAAAAGGCATTACATTTCTGAGGTGTGCTGTATCCAGAAGATGTCTGATAATCAGTATCTGGAGTCAGTAGAAGTTGTGTATTTGCATAGAAGGCAGTAGAGGGACATTCTGGAGTATGTCTATGTTCTTACTTGCAGAGAATAGATTTTAAAGGGATGAGGTCAGAGAGGAATCTGAGAGGAAAGAAAGACTGAATGTTCAGATCTTGTGACAGTGAGAGAAAAAAATAACAGTAAAAGCCAATCTAGCTCTTTAGGGAGAACCCTGGATCTTGAATGCCTGAAGTTCCAATGTGGTTTCTGAAAAAACACTTGAAAGGTTTATGAAGTGAATGGTAGCCAGGATAAAATCCTTGACAGCAGATTACCATGTGGAAGAAGTAACTGGAGTCTGAAGAAGTTGTGCCCATGATATTCTAGCGTAATTTTAAAGTATGAAATATGTGATTTGACCACAGATAGAAAGTTACTGTAAGAATTTGAGATGGCAGAGCTGCGCGTGGTGGTGCATACCTGTAATCCCAGTGACTCTGGAGGAGGAGGGAGATAGATTGTGAGTTTGAGGATAGAGGCAGCCTGTGTAACTTAGAGAGACCCTGTCTAAAGATTAGAAAAGGAGTTGGTAGTGCAGCTCAGTGGTAGAGCTCTTGCGAAGTATGTTTGAGGTCCTAGATTCAGTGCCCCCAGCACTGCCAAAAAGAAGTTGAGATGCATTTATAAAAATTTATACACTGAGACCCTGTCTCAAAAAGTAAAAAAAAAAAAAAATGGGCTGGGGGAGCAGCTCAGTGGTCCAGCACTTGCAAAACATGCAGGCGCGAGGCCCTGGGTTTAACCCCCAGTACTACAAAAAAAAAAAAAAAAAATTATACACTGCACACAATAGAATTAATAATTGACTTGAAAGTAGAGACTACCTTATTAATTTATGTTTAGTGCCTTCTACAGTAAACATCCAAACATTTTTAAAAAATTGTTTTTAACAGGGAAACTTGCTTATTCAAGTAAAATCTTATTGTGAAGTTGTATTTTATATAAAGCCTTACTGTACGCCAAACATGAGAGTATTAAATTACACACTCGTGCACATGCACACACCTACACGTCCTTACTTTTATTACCCCCAGTAGCTCCTGGATTAACTCCTGTAGAGCCCTGTTCCTCAAACAAGTCTGAAACTTGACTAATAATCAGATCCACTTCCTCCTTTGTTCGCCCTGCAGTCTTAGTTCAGTTTATCTAATTTTCTACTTATATCTTCATACCCATAGTTCTGTTCAGCAGGTCTTCTCGTCTTCTGTGTATGCTTTACTGTGTTCGCCTTAGTGCGTTTACATTACTGAACACAGTCTCATTGTCACTAATCACTTCCTTGGTATTTTCCATAATTACACATTTTGTTTAGTATGATTTTATATATATTTTTTGAGGGGTGGGGAGATATGGGGGGTGACATGATTTGTTTAGCACAGGCTGGCCTGGAACTGGGTGTGTAACTCTGGCTAGTCTTAAACTCCTGATCCTCCTGCCTCAGCCTTCTGAGTGCTGGGATTCCAAGTGAGTGGCACCATACCAAATTTACTGGCACCACATGTCTATGACATTTTCTTCTCATGAGATTGAGTTTTTTTTAACCTGTCCCTTTTGATATTTTTAGTGTAAGGTTTTGGGGGAGGTACTTTATTCAAATAGGTATTCTATTTTTGAACTTTTTAATTTCTTCATTCTTCATGGTGCAATGAGTTGTTTTAGTCAACCATAACCTTATATAAAACCCATGATTAATGCAACACAAATTATCTGTATCATTCCCCCTAAAAAAAAATGCCCTCCAACTGCAGATTACTAAGGAAATTCTTTTACTTCTTCACGTACAGTCCGAGTGAGCTTTTACTCCTTAACATTCGTTTTGTGTAACAAACCTAACTGGTTGATGCTGCCAAAGCTTTTCCTCATGCATCCATAATATATTACCTTTGAACTTTGGTGGGTTGAAGTTACTGTTTGTGCCTCATGTCACCTTCAGTTATGTATTGAATCATTTGAACACCATTAGTGAACTGTGGAAGTTATTTTCTTGGCTCTGCAAAGATGTGTGGTATCTTTAGCTTTCTTTTGTCACCCGCATTAGATTCTGATACATGATGTATTTTACCCTCTTAGCATGACTGTTCCTTAAATTACAAAGGAGATGGGCACTGAATGTACCAAAGGTAAACAAAACCAGACATGAAATAAAGTGGTAAGGATAAATTTAAATCAGTAAGATACTTTTTAAATAAGGAAGACTCTACTGTGAACTGAACTGAATTCAACTTCAATTTGTGCAGAGGTGACAGGTCCTTTTAAAGGTAATATGAGAGAGGGGGGTGGGCAAACATTCAATAGGTCAGGAAAGTGAAAAATTAAAAAAGGTTGGTCAGCATACGTGGGATTAAGTTAGCCAGGTATGCTAGCTAGCAATTATCAGTTAGGACTTGTGTTCTCTCACAGAGACTAAGAGAGATTTGTGTCACTATACCTATTTACTACATTTTGAAGGAAAGACTTCCAGGTATTTGACAAGGAAGCCCCTAGCTGTAGGGCATACAGGAAGCTTTTACCATTGTGAGCCCTTTTTAGTAAATGCCATAAGAGAGGGTAGTCAAAGCCAGGCAGGATGGCTCATGCCTGTAATACAAATGACTCAGGAAGCAGGGGCAGGAGGATTGCAAGTTTGAGACCAGCGGCAGTCCACATAATTTAGTGAGACCCTGCCTCAGAATAAAAAATAAAAAAATGGCCTGGGGGTACAGTTAAGTGGTATAGCACTGGCAAAGCATGCGAGCATGAAGCTCTGGGTTTAAACCCCCAGTACCTCAAAAAAAGAAAAAAAAAGAGAGTAGTTAGAAACTTATTATCAGGGGTTGGCTACAATAAACAGTTCATTATTTTGACAGCCTTATGTTGTTACAAACAGGTACGTTGAGGGTGGATAGAGCCTTCCCGGTGATGCAGCCTTGAGTTGTTAGGAAACAACATAAATGCTGAAGTCTTTTGATATATGTAGATGAGGATGAAATCATTGGTAGTAAGAGTTTACAGTTTTTATAGCCAAGTTTGAAGTCTCGTCAGAAGGCTCAGAGGAACCTGACTAGAATTTAGTCAAGGGGAGAATTTTGTCACTGTACTCATGAGTGAAAAGCCAAAGGGTAACATTGGTAACATACAGGTCGGAGAGTACAAAACTTCATTTTGTATTTCAATTTTGAAAGCAAGCAGAACCACTTTAAACACTGTAGATAAAAGTCTGATGGCTGCCATTCAAAAGTGAGTACTTGCACTATTTTTCATTGTCTTAGTAGAATCAAGAATTTAGAGCTGGTTGCTGTGGTGCACACATTAATTATAGCAGCAATTTGGAGGCTAGGGAAGCCTGTGCAACTTAGTGAGGTCTTGTCTCAAAATAAAAAATGAAAAAGGGGCTGAGAGTGCAGTTCAGCAGCAGGAGCACTTGCCTAGCATTTGTGAGGCCCTGGCTTCAACTCAAAAAAGAAAGAAAAGAAAGAAGAATTTAGTTTTTGTTAAGGAAAGCATTTTGGAAATGTACTAAACCATTTCACATTGATTATATTTAAAATGATTTACAATAAGCAATTATCTCTTTATATTAAATTATAGGAAAATACTAAATTTAAAAAATTGACTATGCTCTGTACCCTATAGTGACCTGTAAGCATCCCTAAGTTACGGTGTTTGACACCCTTGTGGAACCCCCCTACCATACTGAATGATAATTGATCTATTCAACAAATATAATATGGTAAAAATGATTGTATCTGAACTCTGACCATAAAAGTCATTTCATTTTTTGCTTTGTTCTCTTGTATTACTTTGGGACAAATAAGCCACTCTTGCACAGACTTTTCAGCTGCATGAGGCCTGTTCTCCACAGCCAGCACCAGCTTGCCAGGGAGCTTCTATTCAGTCCCTGGCCTAGAGAAATTATGAGCAATAATAAGTGATTATTGTTATTTTAAGGTACTAAATTTGAAGATAATTTATTACTTAGCAATAGATAATTAATACATTGTTCAGTCTTTAAAAACATCTTAAGAGTATGACTCTGAGCCAAACACAAATCTGTGAACACCTTGTTGTTATTGTTAGGTGCTGTTGAGTCAGGTCTGACTCATACCGACCCTGTGTATAGCAGAACAAAACACTCCCTGATTCAGTGCCAGGCACAAAATCTTACTTATGTTTAAGCCCATTGTTGCAGACACTGTGTCAATCCATCCGCTTGAGGGCCTTCCTATTTTTCATTGACCTGCCACTCTCCCAAACATGATGTCTTTTTCCAAGGATTGGTCCCTTCTGACTGTTGTTGTTGTTAGGTGCCGTCGAGTCGGTATCCGACTCATAGCGACCCTCATAGGGTTTTCAATGGCTGACTGTTTCGGGATTGCCTTGGGAGTGGATTGCCAGGCCCTGCTCCCATTTTTGTGGTACTGGGAACTGAACTCGGGACCTTAGAGACTGCAGCGCAGCGCTCTACCCACTGAGCTAAATCCCAGCCCCCTTCTGACTACATGTCCAAAATATGTAAGATGCAGTCTAGCCATCCTTGATTCCAAGGAACACTATGGTTGGACTACTTCTAGGACAAATCTGTTGGTTTTGGCACATTTTGGTACATTCAGTGCCCATCTCTAGCACCATACTTCAAAAGCATCAATTCTTCTCCTGTCTCTCTTATTCACTGTCCAGCTTGCTCAACTGTATGATTTGACTGAAAATACCATGGCATGAGTCAAGCACACCTTTGTTTTCAATGTGACATTTTTACTTTTCAACACTTTAAAGAGGTCTTTTGCGATAACTTTTTCCAAAGCAATATGTCTTTTGATTTCTTGACTACTGCTTCCATGTGTTGATTGTAGACCCAAGTAAAGCAAAATCTTGAACAACCGCAACCTTTTCTCCATTTGTCATGAAATTGCTTACTGATCTAGTTGTCAGGAATTTTGTTTGGCTGATGTTGAGGCACAATCCATACTGAAGGCTATGTTCTTTGATCTTCATCAGTAAATCCTCTTCACTTTCAGCAAGCAGTGTGTGTCATCTGCATAATGCAGGTTGTTAATGAGTCTGTCTCTGATTGTGATGACATGTTCTTCATAAGATCCAGCTTTTTGGATTATTTGCTCAGCGTAGAGACTTAAGAGGTATAGTGAAAGGATACAACCCTGACAGACACCTTCCTTGACTTTAAACCAGGCAATGTTTCCTTGTTCTGTTTGAACAACTACCTCGTGGTCCATGTACAGATTCTTAATGAGTATAATTAAGTGCTCTAGTGTTCCTATTTTCCACAGTGTTAGTCATAATTTGTTATGATCCACAGTCAGGTGCCTTTGCATAGTTGATTAAAACATAAATAGACACCTTTCTGGTATTCTCTCCTTTCAGCTAATACCCATCTGACATCATCAGTGATGTCCCTGGTTCCATGCCCTCTTCTGAATCTGGCTTGATATTCTGGCAGTTCTCTGTCTATATACTGCTGCAGTCACTTTGAATGATCTTTAGCAAAATTTTGCTTGCGTATGATACCAGTGATATCATTTGATAGTTTCCACATTTGGTTGGATCCCCTTTATTGGGAATAAGCACAAATATGGATCTCTTCCAGTCATTTGGGCAGGTAGCTGTTTTCCAAATCTCTTGGCATAAACAAGTTAGCACCTCCAGTGTTGCATCTGTTTCTTGAATCATCTCTATTGGTATCCTGTCAATTCCTGGAGCCTTGTGTTTTGCCAGTTCCTTCAAGGTAGTGTCCACTTGGTGCTTCAGTACCATTCATTGGTTACTGATCATATGTAATCTCTTGGTATGGTTTGTCATCCACCAGTTCTTTTTGGTATAATGACTGTTTATTCCTTCCATCTTCTTTTGAAGTTTCCTGCTTTGTTTAATATTTTCTCTATAGAAGCCTTCACTGTTGCCACCGAGAGTTGAATTTTTTCTTCAATTTCTTAAGCTTGAGAAAAACAGAGCATGTTTTTCCCTTTTGGTTTTCTATCTCCAGCTGTTTGCACATGTCCTTATAATATTCGATTTTGTCTTCTTGAGCTGTCCTTGGAAATCTTTTGTTTAGTTCCTTAACTTTATCATATCTTCCTTTTACTTTAGCTGCTCAACGTTCAAGGATAAGTTTCAGATTCTCTTCTAATATATAATTTAGTCTTTTCAATAATCTCTTTCCTCATGAATAATGTCTTTGATGTCATGCCACAACTCTTCTGGTCTCCTCTCATTAGTGTCTAATGCATTAAACCTGTCCTTGAGGTGGTCTCTGAACTCAGGTGGTATGTACTCAAAGTCATACCTTGGCTCTTGAGCAGTTGTTCTACTTTTCTTCAGTTTCTATTTAAACCTACATATGAGCAGTTGATGGTCTTATTCACAATCAGCACCTGGTCTCCTTCTAACATTTGATATGGAGCTTTTCTATCATCTCTTTCTTTCCAGAAATGTAGTTGATTTGGTTCCTGTATGTTCCATCTGGTGAAGTCCATGTGTATAGTCTCTGCTTATGTTGGTGAAAAATGTATTTTCGATGAAAAGGTTATTGGTCTGACAATTCTATCATGCGATTCCCCAGCATCATTTCTGTCACCAAGACCATATTTTCCTACTACTGAGTGTTCTTTGTTTCCAACTTTTGCGTTCCAGTCACCAGTAATTATCAGTACATCTGATTGCATGTTTGATCTATTTCAGATAGCAGAAATTGGTAAAAATCTTACCTATCTACATTTGTGGCCTTAGTGGTGGGTGTGTAAATTTGAATAATAGTTGTATTAACTGGCCTTCCTTGTGGGATATTAACTTGCCTTCCTTGTAGGCGTATGGATATTATTCTAGCACTGACAGCGTTGTACTTCAGGACAGGTCTTGAGATTTCTTTTTTTATGATGAATGCAGCCCCATTTCTCCTTAATTTGTCATTCCCAGTATAGTAGACCATGACTGTCTGACTCCAAATGGCCCGTGCCAGTGTATTTTAGCTCACTGATGCCTAGAATGTCAATGTTTATGTGTTCCATTTCTCTTAACAATTTCTAATTTTCCTAGATTCATACTACGTAGGTGTGTAAATTTGCATAATAGTCGTATTAACCTTAAACACTTAACGTTTTTGAAAATGTTTTGTTTCTTTGGGGAAAAGAAGGATGTGTGTTTTGAACAAATACATGATTGTAGGGTAAGTTATCTAGTTATGTGTCCAGCTCCTAAGCGAATCAGATTGTTCCTTTGCCCTCCTAAGCTTAGGAAGAATGTCTGGAAAGTAGGAAAAATCAACTTCTGCCTTACAGTAATAAATTCTTTGAGGAGAGGACTCTTCTATTTCATTTGTTTGTTTGTTTCTTGAGACCAAGTGTCACTATGTTTTCCATGCTGCCCTGGAACTTGCTGTGTTGCCCAGGCTGGCCTCAAACTTCCAGGCATGTGCCACTGTGCCCACCTTTTTATCATTTATTTTAGGTGTTTATTAAGTACCTGCCTTCTCTTGAATACGGAGAATACATCACTGAATTAGATAGACAAGATCTTTCTGCTCTATTAGAACCTTCAGCTCATTTGGGGAGATACTCTAAAAAACAAAACAATTCTGGTGGTGATAAGTCCATTAAAGGAAATGAGTGAAGAAGTGATAGGTGTACTTTGGGCTGGTCATGGTTTATCCTCTTTCCCCAGAGAACCGTACCTGACACATGTTGTTATTGTTGTTGTTGTTGTTAGGTGCCATCGAGTCGGTATCCAACTCATAGCGACCCTCTGTACAACAGGAAACACTATTGTCAGTGCTTCTCTGCTGTGCATAGGGTTTTCAATGGCAGATTGATTTTTGGGAGGGGGTTGCCAGGTCCTTCTCCCAATATGTTGTTATTAGGTGCCGTCAAGTTGGTATGTAACTCATAGTGACCTTATGTACAACAGACAAAACACTATTGTTGTGCTTCTCTGATATTCATAGGGTTTTCAATGGGTGATTTTTTTGGGGGGTTCGGGGGTGGTTTTCCAGGTCCTTTTCTGAAGCCTACAGCACCTGGTATTCCCAGGCTGTCTCCCATCTAAGTACTAACCAGGCTTGACTCTGCTTAACTTCTGAGATCTGTTGGAATCGGATGCCACAGGGCTGCTGCACATATTAGACACTAAACATTAAATGGATGAATATGCTTAGTTGCTTTGTTTATACTGTGATAGAATAATACCCTTATATGCACACATATAAATGATAATAAGGTAAATACATGATTTAAAATATTATACCTCAGTCTTCTGTGTTCAGAGTGATGCAGGAATATATGCTGTAAAAACCGCTTATTGCAGAACAACTTGTTCTGAATACAACGGATTTTTTTGGCATTGATGATTTTGCAAAATGGAAGAGTCCCCTCCTTCAGATAAAGAGTGGGCAAAGAAAACCTCATGGGCTAGAATTAGAATAGTGGGCAATGCTGACAGCAGCTTTCAGGTTACTGAGCTTTTGGCTAACAGCCAGATCCTAAGGGAGATCCTACACTCTTTTAGTGTGGACTCTTGGGGATACCTTCAAACCACTGGCAGTTAGAAGCGATGCTTGACTGTATTAAAGCCCATAACCTTGTCTTAAATCAGAGAATGAACTCACCACCAAAAATTAAAATTTTAAGAGCATAAGAGAATGAGCCACCATTAACAAGGATTGGCAAACATTTGTTAGAAAGAGCTAGATCATAAATATTTAGGCTTTGCAAGCCAGAAGGTCTGGTGTACCTGTTTAACTCTGCCATTGTAGCATGAAGGGGCTGGGATTTAGTTCCGTTCTGCACTCTCTGAAACCCAGGGCTCTATCCCTAGCACCACACAAATGTGCGAGGGCTCTGTCAACACACTCCAGAAACAATTTGCCATTGACAGCCCTCTGAATAGCAGAGAAGCACGGACATAGTGCCAGCGATGGCACAATGTTAGGGAGTGTTTAGTTCTGTTGTACATAGGATTACTATGAGTTGGACTGATTCAACAGCACCTAACAACAACAACATTATAGCATGAAAGCAGCCATAGAAAATATGTAAATGAATGAGCCTGCATTCAAATAAAACTTTACTTACAAAAACAGGTAAACTTTTTAAGGCAAATGTTATTAAACAAAAGTAGGCCTCACAGATCTGTCCTAGAAGAAGTGCAACCAGAGTGCTCCTTGGAAGTGAGGATGGCTAGACTGAGTTTTACGTATTTTGGACATGTTGTCAGGAGAAACCAATCCCTGGAGAAGAACATCATGTTTGGGAGAGTGTTGGGTCAATGCCAAAAAGGAGGACCAAGACCCTCAACTATATGGATTGACTCAGTGACTACAACAATAGGCGTAAATATAAAAAAGATCTTGTGCCTGGTATAATGTCAGGGAGTGTTTCATTCTGTTGTAAATAGGGTCACTAAGAGTTGGACCTGACTTGATGACATCTGACAACAACAAAGCCAGATTTTACCTATGGAATGTAGTTTGCCGACTCCTAGACTAGAGGCAAGAATGAAGAAGGTAGAGATAATGATTGCACATTTCTAAAAAGGAATGGAAAACATAAATCCAGAGATCCATATTACCCCCAACAAGTAAGCAAAGACAAAGTCATGACTGCACGCATTTCAGTGAAATGCATAACATCAAAGGCAAGCAGATTTTTAAAGTCGACCTGAAGAAAAACAGGTCATTTGCAAAGATTTATAAATTAGAATTGCCTAATGAGCAGTGATAGGAGAAAATAGTAGCAAAATACCTTCAAAGCTTTGGGAGTAGATCATTATTCATATAAAATTCTTTTAAGTATGGGAATGTACACAATTGCAGGTGAATAGCAATAAGAGAATGTACCAAGAGATCTACCCAAGATCCAAAAGACCATTCTTCAGGAGTCTTATTCAAACAGCTAAGTAGTATAGGAAAGAGTACCATATCTCCAAATTTCAAACACTTTAAGTAGAGGGAGATAGCAAGATGAGACAGAATGTTGGTCAATGTAGTTTTCTTCAAATATAGGCTGTGAGATGAAGTTGAAATTCATGCTTTTGTATTTTTTTGTACTTTCTTCTAGTTTCTCTAATTGTTTTATTTGTTTTTGATGCATTTATTGAGCACTCACTGTGTGTAAGTTATGGTGCTAGAGTTTTCTGTGTGGTCTTCCATGTGGGGTGAGGCTTATGGTGCTACATACAGTTGGGGTAGGTGCTCTACATCATCTTCTTTCATTATATGTTTCTTAATTTCTTTGGCAAAGAATTCCTCCCCAATAGTTAGTATTCCAGATTTTTGTCTTATCTTTTCTGTGCTTTGATAATTAATCAACAGGTTTGTTGATAGATAATTTGGTAAATGGGGAAAATCTTGTTAAATAATTGGGAAGACCAAAGTCAAGGACTTTAAGATGTGAAATGTTCCATGATTTCTAAAGCTGTAGAAAGCCATTAAGATCAAAGTGAAGTAATAGGCCCTGTGTTGGATAATAAAGTGATCACTGATGAGTTACTTTTAAAAAGATTTTTCTATATTATCAGTTGACACGTTATGATTGTATATATTTATGGGGCATAAAGTGATGTTATAATTTATAAATAAAATGTGGAGTAATTATATTAAGCTAATTAACATCTTTCACTTTGAATACTTACCACTTTTTGAGGTGAACTTTTAAAACAGTGATTTTGAAATGTGCAGTACATTATTTACCATGTCCACCACACTGTGCAATATAATTTTAAAGATAAAAACTTTATTTCTTCTGTGTAATTGAGGCTTTGTACCCTTTGCTGTCATTTTCACATTCTTCTCCCCCACCCCAGTACTATTAATATGTATTCTATGGGATAGAAGTTGAATCAAAATGACTTTTCAATTAAATAAATACTGTTGTTGTTGTTAGGTGCTGTCAAGTTGGTATCCAACTCATAGCGACCCTCATAGGGTTTTCAATGGCTGACTGTTTCGGGATTGCTGTGGGAGTGGATTGCCAGGCCCTTCTCCCATTTTTGCAGTGCTGGGAATTGAACTCGGGACCTCAGAGACTATAGCGCAGTGCTCTACCAACTGAGCTAAATCCCAGCCCTTAAATTGTTGTTAGGTGCTGTCGAGTCGGTATCCGACTCATAGCAACCCTCATAGGGTTTTCAATGGCAGATTGTTTGGGGATTGCCTTGGGAGTGGATTGCCAGGCCCCTCTCCCATTTTTGCGGTGCTGGGAATTGAACTCAGGACCTCAGAGACTGTAGCACAGCGCTCTACCAACTGAGTTAAATCCCAGCCCAAATAAATACTACATGTCACAATAATAGGAGGGAAGTATTTGGCTTTGTATTTTGAAGAAATAATAAACTATTGCCACAATACTTAGCATTTATCGAGCACTCACTGTGTGTAAGTTATGGTGCTAGAGTTTTCTGTGTGGTTTTGCATTTGGTCCTTATGACTGCTTAGTTCAAAGCTTTTTAAGTTCTTAATTATCTTTATTTTATAATGAGGAAACTGAAGCTTAAAGAAAATTGAATAACATACTCAAAGTGTGACTAGTAAATAGCAGACCTGGAATTTGTAACCAAGTCTCCTGCCTCATGCAGAAATTGTGCCTCAACTACAAGGGTCCTCTGTGGGATTTAGGCAGAAGAGTAAGTTCATGTAGTTGTTGTATTTATTATTTAGATACATTTGTATGTTCTCTATGTTTGCATATTTATATTTGTGCATAGAAGCGCTGAAAGATGATATTGAATGTGTGGGGTTGGAGAATAGGAGTAACTTATTTAGGCATGAAAAGAGTTGATCTTGGTATAGTATAGAAAGATCCACAGATAAAAATGCAGGGAAGTATTTCCAAACATAGCTTCAGGTACTGAATTAGAATAATTCTTAAAATGTAGTTTTGATTTCTATAACATTTATGTATGTAGCAAAAGTTTTAAAATTAGAATATTCTTTTCTAGTGGAAAAAGTGAAAGAACAATTAAAACTTTGCTTGGAAAACAAGAATGGCATAGTTCAAACTGGTGAATTGACAGTTATGCTTGATGGATTGGTGATTGAGCAAGAAAATCTAGCAAACTGCAGTTCATCTCCAACCAGTAAGCTAAGTTTATATGTTTTTAAAATTTAAAGGGAAGAAATCAACAAGAAGTATATAAAAACCTAGTTTCTTTCTTTCTTGTTGTTCAGTGCAAATACAGCAAAATGGTGATGCCGTACATGAAAATGGAGACCCTTCGGCAAGGACAACTACCAGGTAGAATATTTTATTTTAGTATTTGTGGCAAAATGATGTAATATTTCCTAAGTATAAAGGTTTAGTTTTTTGGTTTTTTTGAGACAAGTTTTCACTATGTATCCCAGACTGGTCTCAAAATTGTGATTCTCCAGCCTCAGCCTCCCAGAAGTTATGATTAACTTTAGTGTAGAAATTGCCACAAAATTTTAAAGCTTATGTGTAAACATTATTTATTGGATACTTGTGAAATTAGCTTTTTAAATAGTTAAGTTTGATTGAAATTTAATATACTATGAAAGTCACTATGTCACTAATATACTATGAAAGTTACATTTAAAAAAATGTAAATTTCAGTAGACCAGTACATTCATAGATTGTGCAACTATCACCACTAATTTCAGAATATACTCATTACCCCTATTCTAAGGGAAACTATATCTGTGAATAGTCATTCCTCATTCTTCCTTCCTCCCAGCCTTTGACATCTAGTAATGTACTTTCAGTCTATATATTTGCCTATTCTGGCCATTTCATATAAACAGATTGATTTAATATGTGAATTTTTGTGACTGGCTTCTTTTACTTAGCATAATTTTTCAGGGTTCATTATGTTGTAGCATATATCAGTGCTTCATTCTTTTTTATGGAAAACATCTTTTTAAAATATGTATTTTCACTTTATTGGTGAATAGTCATGTATTGTGGAAAATCTTACTCCTGTCTGAATTGTCATTCTGTAGATTGCAAGAAAATGAGTGCTATACAGATTATGATTTATCTACAAAAATCCTATCGTTTCAAAAATTTCCTGGCATTCATATTTCATGACAATTACTAGAGGCTTTCTGTTTGAAATGCTTAAATTGGAATAAAACTATATAGTAAGGTGGAATTAAAACCTGAAAATGACTTGATACATTGAAAAAAACATGCTATAATAGGGCAGTGTGGCCTTTATTACTATACAAAGTTATTAATAGCATTACTCTTAAATTGCCATTAAATGATTCTCATCAAAACTCTTGAACAAGCCAAATGTGGTTTTGTACTCCTGTAGTCCCAGCGGCTTAAGAGTTGAGGCAGGAGGATTGTAAGTTTTAGGGTAGCCTTGATACCTTAGTGAGATTTTGTCACAAAATAAAATTTTAGAAAATGGGCTGAGGTTACAGTTCACTTATAGAGGACTTGCCAAGTTTGTGCGAGGCCTTGGGTTTTGTTCCCATTACCTCAAAAACAAACACACACACACACATATATGGATAAGTATGCCTTCAGAATGTATATTTGCTTTAAATAAATATAATTAGTATCTATATTATAATTAACATTGAGAAAAATTAATGTTTGAAAGAGTACATCAATTAGGTTGATTAAAATGTATTAATGAAACTGGGTGTGATGGTGCACACCTGTAATCCTAGCACACGAAAGGCTGAGGCAGGAGGAGCAAAGTGAGAATTTAAGCCAGCCTTTGCCATATAGAGTGACCCTGTCTCAAAAAAAAAAAAAAAAAAAAAAAAAAAAAAAAATGGCCAGGTGCAGCAGTGGCACCAGCCTGTAATCCCAGTGACTTGGGACACAGAGTTAGGAAGATTACAAGTTCAAGGTTAGAGGCAGCCTGCATAACTGAGACCCTGCCTCAAGGTGAAAAATTAAAAAGGGACTAGGAGTTTAGCACAGGGGTAGAACACATACAAAAAGTATATGTGGAGGTCCTGACTTTAGCCCCCAGTACAAAAAAAAAGAGAGACAGAGACTGGCGCCATGACACATGCCTATAATCACAGCAACGTGGGAGGCTGAGGCAGGAGGATCCTGATTTCAAGGCCAGAGGCAGATTGCACAACTTGAGGAGACCCTGTCTCGAAATAAGGGGATTTGGGGGTGCAACTCAGTGGTGGAACACTTCCCTTGTATGTGTGAGGCTATGGTTTCAACTCCCTAGTACTGCAAAACAAATAAAAGTACTAGTGTGTGTCATATATGTCTGTGTATGTGTGTGCTTTTCTTCCTCTCCTCTTCCCTCCTCTCATCCCCTTCCTTTCCTCTCCCTTCTCTTCTCTCCTCTTTCCTCCCCTTCTCTACTCTCCCCTCCCCTCCTCTGCTCTCTTCTCCTGTCTTCTCCCTTTCACTCCCCTCCTTCTCTCTCTTCCTCCCCCTTCCCCTTGCCTCCTCTCACTATACTTGGGGGTTGAACCCAGGGTCTCACATGCTTTGGAAATACTCTGCCACTTAGCTGCACACCCACTGCCCCCACTCCAGTTCTCCAGTTCTTTTTTTTTTTTTTTTTTTAACTTTTCATTTTGAGGTAGGGTTTTGCTAAGTTATGCAGGCTTTCTGTAGCCTTAAGCCTTCTGAGTAGCTGAGATTATAGGCATGTGCCACCATGACTGGCTTGTTTTTATATCTTTTCAAATACAAAGGGCAAAGGAGCTTAAATTTCTATCAATCTAAAACTTAATGTTGTTTATTACATAGTAACACATCTTGATTTAAAGATTAGCTCACCAGGCTAGGTGTGGTGGTACACACCTGTAATCCCAGCGGCTTGGGAGGCGGAGGAAGGAGGATCACAAGATTGAGGCCAGAGGCAGCCTGCGTGATTTAGTGAGATCCTGTCTCAAAAAAAGTAAGAAAATGGGCTGGGAGTGCAGCTCAGTGGTACAGCACATGCAAAGCATGCATGCCCCAGAACTGGAAAAAAAAAAAAAAAAAAAAAAAAGATTAGCTCAACAGTACCAGGATAATTTCAAATGACTTCTTTTTGAACTTCTGGGTCACTGATTCTCTCTGAGTGGCTGAGAAGTGATGCACAAATCAGAATTATTTTCGAGCTTTTTATCAGATTTTATCTGTCCACACATCTTAAATACATCTTGTTCCAAATCTGTAGGTAAAAAGAGATGTTGATATGAAAGATACTTAGTGAGAGCTTGTTCAGTGCCAGGGACTAGTCGAAGCACTAAGAATACCAGCCCTGTTCCCATGAAATTTACAGTATGGGGGGATAGAGGTTGATATTAAAGTACAAAAGAAATACGTAAGTTAACTGAGCATAGTGATAAGAACTATGAAGTCACTGAAACAAGACAAGGTGACAAGAATGGAGAGGATCATGTTTTACAGAGCGAGGTCGGAGTCAGCTCTGAGAAAGAGCTTTTTTGTTGTTAGGTGGTTTCTACTCAGGTCCGACTCATAGCAACTCTCATAGGGTTTTCAATGGCTTATTGCTTCAGGATTGCTACAGGAGTGGATTCCCACGTCTTACTCCCATTTTTGCGGTGCTGGGGTTTGAACCTGGGTCCTCAGTGCAGTGTGGCACTCTACCAACTAAGCTAAACCCCAGCCTGTGCTATTTTTGCTAAAATTAAAACACCCAGAATGATCTAGCCACATACAATTCTGAGGGAGGAGCATTCAAGTTCAAAGGCCCTGAGATTATTTATAATTAACTTCTGTTCTATAAATTCTTCTAACTCTGTAGTATAATATTTAACCTTATCTAGTAATCTTATATTCATTATATTCTTATTACTTGGTGTATAATAATTTGAAATAAACATTTGAAGACTTACCATGTTTTTCATATTTAGTAAAATTATTTTAGTTGCAGGGTGAGCAAGAAAGAGCTTAGAAATTGGTTAGAGACATGGGGTGGAGATGGGGCTGATTTTCAAAAGCTTTGTTGACTATCCTAAGAAATCTTTGCATTTTATACATTTATGTTTTTAAAATAATACCTAGGATGCTCGGTGGGTATAAGATGTCCTTAGTGTTTGGAAAAGTTTTTACATTAGTCACATGCCATTGCTGTAAATGACAAAATAACTGAAGCAATCTTATGAAGGAAAAGGTTTATTGGAAGCTCACAGTTAGAGGCTCAGTCTGTAGTGATGGCGGGACAGGCAGTGGTGGCAGCAGAAGTGGCAGGACCTGTGGCTGAAGACATCACAGGCATCACAGGGCAGGAGGCATATCCCTTCATTGGCTACAGATCCTCAAGTACAAAAAGCCTCCAAAAGGCCTGCCTCTAGGGAGCTACTTCTGCAAAGCTAGATCCTGCCTCCTGAGGTTTCCATCACCTCCACAGACAATGTTGACAGCTGGAGAGAAAACAATGAAGCACGTGATCTTTGCACGATACTTTAATTCAAACCATGACAACTCTCCTGAAAACTTCCATGATATTCTCCAACTCCTCCTTATTCCTTCTGCCAGGAGGACTTAAAATGTTTGATTTTATAGTTTTGTTTCTTTATAGTTAACTTATATACTATAAATATTTATAATTTTGGAATATAATAGCTATCTTTCTCTGATCATCATATACTCCTAGTACATACTTTGTTATCAGTATTTGCAGACTTTTTCAGCTTATTGATTATTCAATAAAATTACAAGTTTAGAATTGGTTTTTATAAGTTTCATATAATTTCCTGAGCTTTTTGAAACTAGTTTCTGATAATCTAAATAGGTTAATATTCTTAGACTTAAATATTTAGAATATATAATTTGAACATTATTTTCAGGGCCTGAATTCATTTGGACTCAGCATAGAACTGAAAGTAGTTTAAACTTTAATATGGAAAAGCAAGCAATATCTTTGTTCATTGCTCTTTCAACCATCACTTTACTTGAATGTTAAGAACTCAGTAGATTGTTCTTAAGAAAAGTCCACTGATGAAAAGTTGTTTAATTGTACCTACTGAGTAAAACTTTTTTTTTTCTTTTTGAAGGTTGGCTGTTGAAGGTACTAATGGAATAGATAATCATGTACCTACAAACCCTATCATCCCAAACTCATGCTGTTCGTTTGTAGTTAATGGAGACAACACACCTTCATCCCCGTCTCAGGTTGCTGCCAGACCCAAAAATACACCAGCTCCAAAACCACTCACATCTGAGCCTGCCAATGACACTGGTAACCTTGGCTGTTTATGACACTTGCTTAAATGAAAACTTCAGTCTATGCATTTGTGCCTGTACTGTCTTTATTGTGCAGTCTTTCTTATTTTCTATTCTGTGATAGAAAATTTAAAATTATAGTACTCGAATTTTTTTCTGAATTTGAAAATTTGTAGATTATTTAGAAAGGTATTCTAAAAATAAATTAGTTTAGCAACCACAACATAGTTTACTAAGCAAATGTTTATATTAGCACTAGGTTCCTAGGCTTTATGCCACAAAATACTATTTAATTAATTTCATATATACACACACACACACACACACACACACACACACACACACACACACACACATTTATTTTTTTATTTTTTTTATTTTTCTTTTGGCAGTACTGGGGGTTGAACCCAAGGCCTTGCACTTGCGTGCTTTGCAAGTGCTGGACCACTGAGCTACACCCCCAGCCCATTTTTTTACTTTTGTTGAGACAGGGTCTCATTAAGTTATGCAGACTGCATCTGGTCTTGAACTTGCAGTCCTCCTGCCTTCACCTCCCGAGCCACTGGGATTACAGGCATGCACCACTGTGCCCGGCTCATAAATGATATTTCTGAAATAACTTTAGTGATTTCAATGAATTGTTAGTAAAAGCTAACCTGTCTTTCAGTATATGTTTCTTTTTTCCCCTTTAGTATCTAACTTGGCAGAAAAATATACTGTGACTTGATACAGCTATCAGAAAGTTTTCTTTTTCCCCGAAGGAGTACTCTATTATAGAAAGAATGACTAAGGAAGATTTTCTCCCTAATGTTTTTTGGATCTACCTAAAAATAGAACATGATGTGATAACAGCATAATATATTCCCTCGTTCCAAGAGAGCTAATACAATAATAAGTTACATAGAACTCTGGTTTATATTATCTGTCCTTCAGTGTAGAACAATTATGTGACATCTTAGTACAAATCAATTAAAACTCATTCTAGAGCTACAGTGCACCGTATAATCCTAGTGATTTAGGAGGCTGAGGCAGGAAGATCATGAGTTTGAGGCCAGAGGCAACCTGTACAATTTAGTGAGACTCGTGTCTCAAAATAAAAAATTTAAAAAGGGACTGGGGGTGCAGTTCAGTGGTAGAATTCTTGCCTAACATGATCCGGGCCCAGAGTTCAGTCCCCCAGTACTGCCAACCCCGCCCTCCAAAACCAAACAAACACCTCATTCTTTCAGTAGCCAAAACAACACATTCTAAATACTCACCTTGTGTGTGGGTTAATCTAAAAATTAAAATTTACAGTTCTAAAAGTATAGTCTGACTTATTTTTTTAAATAACTTATTTAAAAATATATATATCTTAGAATTTGCTGTCTCAGCCTCCTTAGGGCTGGGATTTTGTGCCTGGCCCAAACCTCACTTTCTTAGGAAGTTACCTAGATTTATATTTTGTTTTTGTAATGAAAAATGGTCTAATATACCTGTAATTCCAAATTTTGAGTTTTTTTGGGGTAAATTCATTTAATGGTAAAATGACTAAAACCAGCATGAGGATATTTATAATTCATCCTGCAGTTTGATGCAGAAATATTAATATATTTAATCACAACCTCTCATATTCATGTAATAGATAATATAAATGCATTATTACATTTCAAAATTCCACAAAGTTAGGAATTCTGGAGTACTCTTGGCCCTAAAGGTTTCACATAAGGGATTGTGGACTAGTACTAAGAACTTTAGACAAATGATAACTTTCCACTGAAGAGTATTATACATGAAGACATCCCTCACCTTCTATTCCTTGGAGTCCTAAGATGCTCCACTTGACAAGGTTAGTTGTTATGAATATTAGTAGTTATTTTAGGCTGAAAGGAGAGACAGTGATGATGTAGTGAAGAAAGGAGATTTTGGCTGTAGGCGGGACTGAGCTCAGCAGCTTAACCTGTTAACTGTAATACTGAACAAATATGATATCCTCAAAGTTACCTCCTCCATTTATAAAAAGAGGATAATACTCTTAATTAACTACCTTATAGGTCTGTTCTGAAGGTTAAATAAGGCAATAAATCAAAAACATCTATCATAGTTCTTAGACAATGGTAGATATTTAAGAAAAATCCTATATTCTTTTCTGTTTCATTCTCCTATCACTTACAGTGTGAAATGATTTTTCTAATACATAATTATTATTTTATTAATAAAATATGTGAGAACTCATTTATGGTGTCAAGCAGAGCTGATTTCCTAAGTTTACTAATTTTTTTTCTTAGCTCTTTTTTTCCTGAAAAATTGTAAAAATACAGAGATTTGCAAAAAAATGTAAAGGAAGGTCCCATGTACTGGCCTGCCCCAATATTAACATCATGTATAACTATAGGAAAATATCACAATCAGGAAATTGACATTGGTACAAGCCACAGAACTTGTTCATTTCTCCAATTCTACATGCAGTGTGTCTGTGTGTATTTAATTCCTTGCAATTGTATCACAAATGTGGTTCAACTAATTGCCACTAAGATACAGAACTGCCCAATTACCAGTAGGCTCCCTCATGCCATGCTCTCTACTTCCTCCCCCCCACCTCTTTTCTTTTCTTTTTTTTTTTCTCCAGTACTTGGGGTTTGAATCCAGGGCCTTGCAAACGCTTTGCAAGTGCTCTACCACTGGGCTGCAAAACCAGCCCACTCTTTATTTTTTATTTGGAGTCAGGGTCTTGCTGAGTTATGTAGGCTGCCTCTGGCTTAAAACTCCCAATCTTTGTGGTTCTGCCTCCTGAGTTGCTGGGATTAGAGGCATGTGACATGACACTGGCTGGCTACTCTTCCCCTTTTATAGACATACCCACTTTCAAGTATAAGTTGACCCTCTCCCCTGCCCCAGAGTACTGGAGTGTATACTTTGCAAGAGCTCTACCACTGAGCTGCACACTCAGCCCCCCAACCCCACCTTGTTTTAATCTTGAGACAGAGTCTCACTAAATTACACCAGCTGCCTCTGGCTTTGAACTTACGGCCCTCCTGCCTCTGCCTTCCAAGTTGTTGGAATTACAGGTGTGCATCACTTGTGCCTGGCTAAGAACTAACTCTTTATTTTATTGACCCATTGTATTATTCTTTTAATCTCTATTTCATTAATTTCAGCTCTGATCTTTATTATTTCTTTCCTTCTGTTTGAGTTTGATTTGCTCTTTTTAAAAAATTCCTCGAGAGACACGATTAAGTTTTTTGAGATCTTTTCTTTCTTTCTTTTTTTTTTTATTATAGGCACTCATAGTTACAAACTTTGCTCTTTGTATTGCTTTTACTATATTCCACAGATTCTGGTATGTTGTGCTTACTTTTCCCCTTTCCTCTTTCCTTTTCTATTTCCTTTTCCTTTCCTTTCCTTTCCTGTCCTCTCCTCTCCTCTCCCTTTCCTTCTTCCTCCCTCCCCCTCTCTTTTTCCCCCTTTCCTGTCCCCTCTTTTCCCTTCCCTCTTCCCCTTCCCTCCCCCCCCTCCCTCTCTCAACCTTCTCCCTCCCACTACCTTCCCCTACTCCTGCCCTTTCTACTCTTAAGGGCATTGAGCCCATAGCCTCACCCATGCCACAGAGGTGGTCTAATCACTGAGCTGCAACCCTAGGTCACTATTTTGAGACAGTATCTTGTTAGGTTGTGCAGGCTGCCTCTGGCCTCAAACTCAGGATTGTCCTGCCTTAGCCTCCAAAGTCACTGGGATTATAGACATACACCATAGTGCCTGGCTTTTGGATTTTCATCTGATTCCAGGAAACATTTATCTCTGCCCTGATTTTTTTCAGTGACCTACTGTTCCTTCAAAAGTGATTGTTTAATCTGCATGTGTAGGTGAGGCTTAAGTTATGGCATAAAATATGATCTGCCTGCAGCCATACCACTGTAGTTTCCGATCCCATCAGATCTTGGAAGCTAAGCAGGGTTGGGCCTACTTAGTATTTGGATGGGAGACTGCCTGGGAACACCAGGGGCTGTAGGCTTGGGAGAAGGGCCTGGCAACTCACTCCCAAAAAACAATCTGCCACTGAAAAACCCTATGAATAACAGAGAAGCACGACAATAGTGTTTCATCTGTTGTACATAGGGTTGCTATGAGTCAGACACCTACAACAACAACAAAATACGGTCTATTTGGAAGAAATTCCATGAGCTCATGAAAAGGTAGTGTATTCTTCAGTTGTTGAATGGACTATTCTGTAGATGTTTAAGATTTTTGTTGTTGTTGTTGGTTTAGTTTTGTTTTATTTTAATTTTTTTGGTTTTTGTTTTTTGGTCTGGATTATCTACTGGTGAAGATGAGGTATTAAGTTCCCCACTATTATTGTATTGGGGTCTGTGTCTCCCTTTATGGACAGTAGTGTTTATTTTATAAAATTGAGTGTTCCAACATTCAGTGCATGTATATTTATAATCATTATATCTTTTTGATAGGTTTTTCTTTAATCAATATGTAGTGACCTTTGTTCTGATTGGTTTTGGCTTGAAGTCTGTCACATCAAATATAGACTCTTGCTTGTTTTTGGATTCCATTTGCTGGCAATATCATTTCTTGGCCTTTTGCTTTTAGTCTGTGCATATCTTTGCCATTGAGATGGGTTTCTTGCAGACAGCAAATTTTTTTTTTTTAAATCCAGTCATCTAGTCAATGACTTTTAATTGGAGAATTAAGACATTTAGGGTGTTATGGAAAGTTATATACTTTGTTTCTGTCATTTTTTTTTCCTGGTTACTTTAATATGTTTCTTTCTCTTATTTATGTTAGCTGTTTTTTGGCTGAGTTAATAATGTTTGCCTCTTTTCTAATTCTCCTTTGCTTATCCTTCCAGTGGGACTTAATTTTTCCCCCATATTCTTATAATGTGTTTATTTTGCTTCCCCTTCAGGATGTAGAATTCCTTTAAGTATTTTTATGTAATGCTGGTTTAGTGGTCATGAGTTCCTTAGTCTATGCTTACTTTAGAAGGTCTTTATTTTTCCTTTAATTTTGAAGGATAACCATACTGGATAGTAATCTAAGTTGGCAGTTGTTTTTTTCAGGGCTTGAAATACAAGCCCTGAAATCCTCTTTTGGCCTTTACAGTTTCTACTGAGAAATCTGCTATTACTATGATGAATTTACCTTCATATGTGACTTGGCACTTGCAGCTTTAAATGTTGTTTGTTCTGTACTTGTGACAGTTTAACTATAACATTAGTCATGGAGAGGTTCTTTTCAGGTCACGTCTGTCTGGGGTTCTATACATCTCCTGTTAATCTTTCTCAATGTTTGTGAAATTTTCTCCTGTTATTTCCCTGAAAATGTTTTCTGTGCCTTTAGCCTGTCTCTCAGCTCTTTTGTCTATTCCTACTATTAATACATTTGGCCTTTAAATGGTTCACCATAGACCTTGAATGTTCCAGTCATTTTCAGTTTGTCTTTATTACTGTCTGAATGTGCTAATTTTTCATCTCGTCTTCAGATCTCAATAGTTTTTCTTTCACTTAATGTAGTCTATTAATGAAATGTTCAACTGAGTGTTTTATTTGACTTTTTGAACTTTTTATTTCCACAATCTGTTTTTTTTCCAGAATCTCTGTTCTTATTGAATTGCTTTTTCGTATCTTGTATTGTCTTCCTTTATTCATTTCACTGTTTGAATCATCTTTGAATTCATTGACCATTTTTAGCATCATTCTTTTGAATTCTTAGTCTAGCATTTCATCTACTTCCACATCTTTTCAGTCAGTTACTAGAGATTTGTGAACTTTTGGAGGAGTTATGTTACCTTGGTTTTTCAAATTTTTTTGTTTTTGTGTTGAGGTTTGTGCATCTGTTGGGAAGAATATCTCTTGCACTTTTTTGTGAGGGCTGCCTTAAGGAACAGCTTTCACTTGATTATATGTCCTGGGATACCAGTTTGTTGTAGTGTTGAGTTTAAAGCCAAATGTACTTTAAAATATAGTTTCCCTGTTCTCCTTTGGCTGTGATTAGTGGGTTTTGATGTAGTGGTGGTTCTGGGCAGCTGTGTGGTAGACAGTGGAGTATATGGGGCGTGTGCTCTGTGTTACTGCTCCAGTCTTACCAACACTGTGCAGTCAGGTAGAGGATGGGAGTATCATCTCCTAAAGCCCCTTAAAGTTGCAGTACCCACAGTCCTGTTCTCTCTGCTGTTGCTATGGGGGTTAATGTCCTGGGGCTAGGTCTTTGACTGTGGGCTTTTATCTCCATTATTCTTTAAGGTGAAGTAACCAATACACCAACAACAGGGATAGTGGGGGGAACAATAATATAAAATATACTGAAAAATTAAAAAATAACAAAAACACAATTGAGAGAGAATGGAAAAAGAAAATAAAAGATTATAAAATTTAAAAAAGATAAAGCAAGAGGAGAAAACTAGTGAAAGCAAAAATTAAAAAGTGAAGAAAGAAAATTAAAAATTGATGATTAAGAAAAGAAAAAGTGAAGAAAAATATCTTAATGAATGAAAGCAATCTCCACTGAGGTAGTGAATAGTGCAGGGCAAGAGTAGATGTTGGCTACCTATGCCAAACAGGGCTTGACATTTGTGAAAAATTGTGTTCAGATTCAGGAGTGGGTTCAAAATATTAAAATTTAGAAGGTCCAAGTTCAAGCTTAAAACTTTAATTCTATATGTAAATAGATGAATAAAATATTTTCAGTTATTTTTTTAAATTTTTAAATAGCTAATGATACAAAAAATTAAAATCTGAAACGGAAGTCAGTATCTACTGGGTTTAGGTTCAGGTTTATATTCAGAAAAAAAAATTTAAAATACTTGAACCAGAATGGGTTCAGGGTTTGGGTTTGGGATTGGTTTGAAGCCCTGCTATCTACACATATGATTGAAATCTGTGTACAAGTATTATTATATGTTTGTTGTTGTTGTTAGGTGCCTTTGTTTATACAACAGAACAAACATTCCCTGACACTGTGCCATGCCCAGAACTATTGTCAGTGCTTTTCTGCTATTCATAGCATTTTCAATAGCGGATTGTTTCAGAAGTGGATTGCCAGGTCCTTCTTGCTGGCTTGCAGTATCTAATATTCCCAGATGGTCTCTTATCCAAGGACTATCCAAGGCTGACCCTGTCTAACTTCTGAGATCAGGTGGATTGGATGCTGGCGTGCTGTGGCTGCAGACATGTTTACACCACAAAAATTGCTTGCATGGGATTGGGCTCAAGGTTCAGTTTGAAGCCCTAGTGCCAAACAGCACTTCTTCCTTTATGTTTTTTATTTTACTCCAGTGCTAGGGGTTGAGTCCAGGGTTGAGTCCAGAAGCTGGTTGCTTCTAACCCATCATCTTGAATCCTATTCCTTGCAGTTTTAGTTTAACTCACTTTCATAGTATACACATAGTTGAAATGGGTCAACTATACCTAAAATGAAATTTAAGAAAACTATGTCACCAGGTCTCAGTACTGCGTTTTATTTTTTTATTTATTTATTTATATTTATTTATTTATTTATTTATTTATTTATTTTTATTTTGTGTGTGTGTGTGTGTGTGTGTATTTAAGAAAATATAGACTGGGTTTCTGGATCTTTTTGCAGAATTAATTAAGAATTAATGCAATCATATGTTTTCTATTAGCAAAGAGTTTTTTTGAGATTAGCTACCATTTATATACAAGAAGGGAGGTTGAATGGCTCATTTTAAAGTTTTTATATAGCCCATGCATACTTTTCAGAATTGATAATTTGGAGGGAAGACATTTGTTATCCTAAGTAACCCTCTTTCCTAAAGTTAAGATTATTAGTGTATATACTTAAGTTTTTGTCACTTATCCCTACGTATCCCTAAAATATGAGCTCTGAAAAATATAATATCTATCTTATGTTCTTCAGTACCTGGTACATTGATCAGTCTGAATTAGGCTCTGGCGAAGTATCAATTGATTTGGCAATTGAGTGCTTTGTTATTATTACTGTTATTTTTCCCCTTCTCAGTTAATGGAGAATCATCTTCATCTGCACTAACTGATAATGCTTCTGCCATGGATACCCCAGTACCATCTGAAGAAATCACCTTGACTTCAAATTGCACTAGCGCTACCATTGAAGATGCACCTGTTCAAGAAATACTGGCTTCCTCAGAACATAGCGAGTGTATTCCTTCCACCAGTGCAGAATTGGGATCTGAAGCTCGGAGCCTGTTAGATCCTAACTCTTCTAATTCTGGAAATAATTCTTTTGACAAATTAAGGCAGCCAGATGGGTGTGTGGAACCTCTACGGCAGCAGTCAGGAAATGCCAACACAGAATCTTTGCCATCAGGGTATGTTAAAAATTATTTTTGAATGTTTGACTTTAAGTAGCAATTTTTTGATGATGTGTGACTATTAAATATGTCTATGAAATATACGTCTTCAAAAATTTGAAATCTAAGTTGAAATGATTCATGCTGCTTATTTACATCAGTGGTAGTACTTTTTAGAACTAAGAACAATTACTCATCTTGTTGAAGTGCATATAGTATAAAAGGAAAAGAAAAATACTGGTATATGTAAGACCCTCTCAATTTTACTTTCTAACAAGAATGAGCATGATGTAATAACCCTAGTTCTGTCATTTGCTTTGTGGTCTGTTCCCCAGATCCCCAGACCTTACCCTTGAGAACAACTAGCCATCCTTTTTCTCAGTTAATGCCAAATGTTGGTGGCAACCACATCACTCCACCAATGGGTTCCATTTCAAACTTGGGTTTTCATTGCTGCTTAATTTTTCTTTATCTTCTTTAATTTTATGTCTATAATTATTCATTTCCTTATGATTTTCTTCAAAGACTTCTTGTTGTTGTTAGGTGCTGTTGAGTCGTGTGTGTGACTCATAGCAACCCTCAATAGAGTTTTCTATGGCTGATTGTTTTGGAATTGTTTTGGGAGAGGACTGCCACATTCCCCCACTCCTTAGAGTATTTGTCTTTATTCTAAAAATGGTGATGTCCTCCCTATTTACTTGGCACTAATACTAATCACTCATTGTCTCTATCTTCAAGAAGTTTATATGTTCAGATTTGAAAACATGTATATGCAATACAGTTTGAAAGTGCTGTAACAAAAGTATAGACATAGTGCTGTCAACACAACTTCTGGTAGTCAGAGTGTTATCTTCCAGCTGTTGAAACTTCCCTTCTGGAGATCTCTAATTATCTTATTGTATTCATTTTCTCATGACAGTAACTGTGTTGATACCCCTTTCCTACTTGTTTTTTTCCTCAGTGGTTTTTTTTTTTTTTTTTTTTTTTTTTTTTTTTTTTTTTTTTTTTTTTTTTTTTTTTTTTTTTTTTTTTTTTTTTTTTTTTTTTTTTTTTTTTTTTTTTTTAATCTTTTCTGGCTTGTCTGGTTTTACCCACTCTTTTAAGTTTCACCCGTTGCTTCTCCTGCATGTGCTTCCCTTGGTAGATCTTGGACTCTTGTGTCACTTTAATTATTAAATCTCTTTGTGTAGGGCACCTAACAACATGTCTAGGACAGACCTTTTCCTGAGCTACTTTCACCTACTTTCTGGGCAAACACCTCTTATAATTCTTGCAGACATTTCAGACTTACCTTTTACATCCGCCTCAAAAATCTCTTGTTCTGTGTCTTCTATCTTTGGTAATTTCGTCATTTATTCCAGTTTCTCTGTACCATTCACTGGGATGCAGACATAAGAAGATGTTCTTATTGTCAAGAACCTCATTTATCTGGCCTAATAATGGGTAAAGACAGGTAAACAACTGATGACTATACAGTACAGTTAAAGCTATACCCAAGGCACGCTTAGGATGCTGTGGGAAAGGAACAGATCTGAGGGTGCTACTAGGGGTAAGCCTGTGCTATTAAGGTCAAAGAATACTTTCTGGAAGAGATGACACCTAAGTGGATTTTTGAAAGAGGAGTTCGAGTTAGCCAAGCAAGTAATGGATTTACAAGAGGTGAAAGATTTCATTCTTAGAAGAGCCAATTGCATATTCAGATTTCTAGCATCCATGAAAATGAGTATACGGAACTCAGGGATTAGTATTCTGTTCAGCATTTGAGAAAGGAAGGAATATAATGCTGAAGAATAAGCAATCATATGAAGAATTCTTAATGTCTGCTAAGGGTTTTTAAGCAGGAGAGTGGCATAATTGTAGTTTCATTTTATGAAGAACTTTCAAAGATTATGGACAGAATAGGACTTAAGGAGGCTAGTTAGGGTAGCAGCCAGGTTGTTTTGTAAATGAGAAAGGCGTGCATTCCAGTTGAAAATAATAAGTGTGTATACAATTCTGTAGTTGAGCAGGCCTTAACCACAATTTGTGATCTTTGTGTTAGGAGAATTTGCAGTAATCTGCATGAGTTTTTTTCAAATTGTGGGTTGTGAACATCATTAGAGCATTAGAACAGCATATAGTGAAGGAAATCAGTTTAGACTAAAATAAGAAATACTGGAGTGTGTTATACGTAGTAAGCATTATTTCCTATGAATTTTTGTTTTTTTTCATGTGCATATATGTACATAAAATGTGTACATAAATGGTAGCCTACTATACACAGATGTTTATGAAAACTGTATTTCTTCTGTAAGCTGTGATTTAGAAAGATTAAAAGCCACTTATCCTGGGGAGAAATTCAGAGAACCTGATGTGAGATAGATCCTGCTCTTCTAGGCAGTATTAAGATGGATGTTGTAAGTGAGTCGTGGATTGGTGGAAGAGTAGAAAAAGAATGGAACCAGATAGGTTCTTCTGGCATAGGCACTGCTTGTTGTGTAACCTTCTGAGATAGCAGTGTTCGGCCCCACATCATCTTTCCTCTTTACTTAAAAGTCTTGCTTCCTAGCTGGGGATTGTGATGTGTGCCTATAATCCCATCACTCAGGATGCTGGTGGGACAAGAGATCATGATTTTTAGGCCAGCCTGGGCTACTTAGTGAGACTGTGTCTGGAAAAAAACAAAACAAACAAACAAAAAACTTTGTTCCTGTTTCTCCTTGGTAATTTAACAGTCTAGCTAACTATGATTTTGACATTCAGCTAGCTTGAGAACTCCTTTAAGTGACTTTATTAATTTTTTTTTGTTTGTTTCACTTTATATAGAGATCTGTGGTGAAATGAAAAACTCCTCTGTATCAAAATCTAATTTAAAGCACAGGTCTAGAAAATTGGGTATGTATGTTAAGATCAGATTGTTTATCAGAGAGATTAAAAATAGGTTCTGGTCAGGTTCTATCATACACACCTGTAGTCCTAGTGACTCTGGAGGCTGAGGCAGGAGGATCGAGAGTTCAAGGCCAGAGGCAGTCTGCGCAACTTAGCAAAACCCTGTCTCAAAAAATGAAAAGGGTATTAGGGGTGCAGCTCAGTGGTAGAGCACCTGCCTCACATGTCCAAGGCCCTGGGTTCAACCCCAAGTTATCTTTCTTTGCCCCACATAGTATTTAGGCAGCTGGATGGTGGTATATTTGATTGAGATATGTGGGGCGCGTGCCTCCTGGTCCAGCCTAGATGTTTGGGTGGGCAGCGCCGCCAAGCACAGATACTAAACACAATTCATTTGGGACCCTTTGGTGAAGGGCTCGGACTCCTGCGGCCCTCTGGACACCGGCGGAGATGGGAGAAAGGAAAAGCCTCAGGCACTTTTGCCTTCCAGGGGCAAACACCCGTGTTGGTGGTCTCGGTGGTCACGAGGAGACAATTCTTGCTTCGTAGGTGATCAGATGGAGAGCAAGTTCTTTCTTTGTTGATGGTTGCGGTGGGAGAGCGTTCTTTCCCCACCGAAGTTCCGGGTGAGAGAGCGGGAAAGCTGTTTCCTCATTGGTGGTCAGGGCGAGAACATGGTCTTTCCTTGTTGGTGGTCAAAGATCTGGGCCAAAAAGATGGAGCTGCCGCAGTGCAGCTCCATATATAGCTTGCCCCATGGAATGGCCTAAGCCAATCAGCTTTGAGTTCAATTGTCCAATCAGGTTCGGGGGATTTGTGAAGGGTTTTGTATAAACGCCCAACCAAGTTACTTTCATTTTCCCTAGATTTAGCCGTTTTCCCCGTTTTGGAATTTTTGCCAATTTCCTCCCAATTTCTCCCTACAGAGATAGTGATTATAGAATATCAGACTTGGGTTTAGAGGGTGAGGAGTACTGTTCTATATTTGTAGGGCAACCAGTTTCTACATGTCACCACATGACATAAACTAGAAGATATTCTGAAGAGTATTCTAGCTCAGTGATGACACTTACGTGTTTTGCTACATGTAGCCTTGCTCAAGGACCCCTGCATTTGCTCCAACCTTTGTTGTTGTTAGGTGGTGGTGGTGTTGTTAGGTGCTGTCGAGTCAGGTCGGACTCACAGCTATCCTGTGTACAACAGAACAAAACACTCCCCAACACTGCCATCCTCAGCAGTATGTCAGTTCTCTGCCACTCATAGGGCTTTCAATGGCTGATTATTTTGAGATTGTGTCAGGAGTGGGCTGCCAGATCCTTATCCCATTTTATGTGGTGCTGGGGATCACACCCAGGGCCTTGGTGCAGAGCAGCACTCTTCCAACTGAGCTAAACTCCATCCTCCTAACCTTTTTTATTCCTCACATACAGATGATTCATTCTCAGGTGTTGGCTAAAATGTTACCTCATTCCAGAGACCTTTCTTGATTCTTGTCCAACTCAATCCCTCTCCTTCTTGTTTCTTATTTTTTCCCAACATTTTCTGATGAATATTTACAAACTTGCAGAAAAATTCAAAGAGCCTTAACAGGGAAAGCCCATAAACTTAGCATTAGATTCTGTAATTGACCTTTTACTACTTGTTTTATTTCGTATCTCTCTTATCTATCCATGTAATTTTTAAATGCAGTTAAATAAGTTGCAGACATCAGTATGTTTTACTCCTAAACACTTTGATTTGCATATCATTACTAGAATTCAGTATTTGCTTAAAGTTTTTAAGTAAAAAAACTTCAGGTAAAGCATATATAAAAGATAAAGCACAAGTCAAGTGTACATTTTGATGAGTTTTGAGAAGTACAAACTCTGTAACTGAAACCCTTATCAGGATACATAAAACGCTATTATCACCTTGGAAAGTTGACTAAAGAGGCAGTTGTTGTTGTTATTAGGTGCCACAGACTCAGGCCTGACTCACAGCGACCCTCATAGGGTTTTCAGTGGCAGATTGTTTCCGGATGGCTTTGAGAGTGGATTGCCACGTCCTTCTCCTGTTTGTGCAGTGCTGGGGATCAAACCTAGGGCATTAGAGACTGCGGAATGGCACTCTACAAACTGATCTGAACCCCAGCCCCAAAGAGGCAATTACTATTGTGTTTTTTTCCTCCAGTGTAGATTAGTTTTCTGTGTTGTTGTTGTTAGGTTCTATCAAGTCAGGTTCAACTCATAATGATCCTGTATACACCAGAAAGAAGTACTCTCCAACACTATGCCATGCCCGACACTGTGTCAGTGCCGCTATTCATAGGGTTTTCAGTGGCTGATTATTTTAGGATTGTTTTTGGGAGTGGACTACCAGGTCCTTCTCCTGTTTTTGCATTAGTGGGAATCAAACCTAGGGCCTCAGAGAGTGCAGAGCAGTACTCTACCAATTGATCTAAACCCCAGCCCCTTCCCTGTTGTAAAACCTACTAATTAAAAATGGAATCAGTATGAACTCTTTGAAGCGGGATTCTTTTAATCAGTGTGTTGTAACCTATATTATTTTTCTTTATGACACTTAAAATTACTACATGACTTGACATATATCTGTATGCTTTATTGTCTATTTTACCTTCACTAGCCTGGAAAGGGCTTTATTTTGTGTGTCTGCATGTTAATAATAAATATTTGTTAAATAAGTGAATGAGTGTTTGATTAAATGATTTTGAATGAGTAATTGGGCAAAATCTGTGGCTTGTAAATGCCTCTGGAACAAATGTTTAGCAAGGTCAAAAGTTCAGCCGTCTGGGTTACATATAACCAAACAAATAAAACCCAAAAAACCTACTGAAAGATACTGGGAATGTAGCTCAGACTGTTTGCCTAGCATGCAGGAGGCCTGAGGCTCATCCTAACAAAAGAAACAAGCACACATAAAAACAAAAAACTACTCAAAATTTCAAGTAGAAACTGACCTCCACATTGGACTTAATTATCAAGAAGTTATTTAGTGTTGACTTTTGTCAGAGGGTTTCCAGGGGAATAATAAGAACTGTATTCAAATGACTGTGCTTTGAGAATGAACGAAAGACTAGAAGGTATGACCGAAAATTCTTGAGGAGTGACACAGGAAAAGAGGAATGTTAGATAGAAGTAGATAAGAAAATAGAGAACCAAGGGGGAGACACACACACACACACACACACACACACACACACACACACACACACACTTCTTTCTTTTTTTCTTTTGGTTTGGTTAAATAGAGAAGACTTAAAGGCAAGTCCTAAGTAGGAAGGGAGTCAGTGGAGACAGATTAGCAATACAAGAGAGAAAGAAGATAACTTGAGTTGCGTTTTATGAGAGGGCACAACAGTCCTATTTACCCCATTTTCCAAGTTTGAAACCAGTAGCTACCCAGTCAATAAACTCTTTTCTTTTTGTTGAAATATATTGCAAAACATTCTTCTACATTGTTGTTGTTGCTAGGTGCTGTCGAATTGGGTCCGACTCATAGTGACACTATATGAATAGCGGAATGAAACACCCCCTGATTCTGTGCCAGGCACGTGATCTTGTTTATGTTTAAGCCTGTTGTTGCAGATACTATGTCAATCATTTAGTGGAGGGTTTACCTTTTTTCATTGACCTGCCACTGATGTCCTCCAGGGATTGGGCCCTTCTGAATACATTTCCAAAATATGTAAGACTTAGTGTAGCCATCCTTGCTTCCAAGGAGCACTCTGGTTGCACTTCTTCTATATTACTTATTTTAAAACAAGGTGTTTAAGTGTAGGTTTGGAAATTTGTGTACAGTTTTAGTGAGACAGGTCATATCTAAATATTAAAAGGAAAAGTATGATTGAAGGTATAAATTAACACTCCTCTCCAGGAAATTGAAGAGTTCTATTTAGAGTTCTGACTGAGTAGTCTGCTAATATATGCTAATATATTTATAATGGGAGTATTTATGAATTCCCACTACTGGGACAAGTTGTTTTTTGGCAAAATCTAATCCACCACTTTTATGGAACCCACAAGTATAGCTCTAATAGGCTATCACTATGAGGCACATAGAGCCAGGATATCCCCATGTACCCCTCTGCTACCTCTTTCACCAAATACCTTTCTCCCTCATTGCTACCCAAGGCCTGCTGTATTCACAGTGTGCACATTGGAGATTCACTCCTTGCAACTACTAGGTTCCAGTGGTGGAATCTCACTCTTGGAATGGCAGGTCAGCAAATTGCTTCTCCCTTGGACTAACTGCCAGGGAGGGAAAATGGGCACCCTGGGATCTAGGATTCTCTGCTGAAATTGACCAGGCTTCTTCCCTATGTGCCAGAAGTCTCTGTCCTTAGAATGTTCTCAGCGGAGGGCAAAGTGAGCACCTGGGTGCACAGCATACCCACAGACTGTAATGCCTCACCCTAGGTAAAAGGGATGAAGCAAGACAGGGGAGGAGTTTTTCTTTTTTTATTTAAGTACCCACATAATGCCTGCACCTGTACCACTGTGGTTTCCAATCCCATCAGATCTTGGAAGCTAAGCAGGGTCAGGCCTGGTTAGTACTAGGCTGGGACACCACAGGGAATACCCAGTACTGTAGGCCTGGGTGAAGGACCCAGCAACCCACTCCCAATAAACAATCTGCCATTGAAAACACTATGAACAGCAGAGAAGCAGTAACTATATTGTTCGGTAGGGTTGCTGAGCCAGATACCAACTCCAGGGCACCCAACAACAACAACAACAACAACAACAACAACTTGCATAATCTCAGTTTTACCTCTTGACTCACAAAGTTGAAAATACTATCTGGCACTTTACAGAAGTTGTTTTTCTACCCCTGATCTAGTGCACAGAATGTGGAAAATTATGTAGAAAATATCCAAAAGTAGTTCTGAATATTTTTTGTGTAGCAAAGAATTTAGCTTGAGAAAGAGGAGTTCTATTTAGAACACAAACATTGAAATTTCAAAGTGATCCCCTTTTTTGAAAAATTAAAGACCAAGTGACTAGCATTATGCTTGGAACATAAATGCTTACTGACTATTTATGGAATGTTAAATCAGAAATACTACAGTTAACTTAGGATAAAAGTTAGAAAAAGACTTCACAATCTATTAGATGGATGAAGGGCTTGGTAGCTTATCATTTTCCTTAATCTTAAAATTATATTTGATTATGAAATCAAAACATGACTAAATAAAATATTTAAGTCAAATAGAAATTTTAGTACCCCTTCAATTTACCACCTAAAGTGTTGTCTTTGTACTTACTCCAGCAACAAATATTTGAGAGCCTTCTCTGGTATAGGTATTGTTTTCAGCACTACATGTGCAGAGGGACAGGAGAACCCAGTCTGCTGTGGAACTGGTATTTCAGCAGGTGGACAGGCAGAACCTCAGTAAAAACTTAGTAATGTCAGGTAGTGACAAGATCTGTAATGAAAGATAAAAGTAGGTGAAGGGAATAGAGTATAGGCATATAAATTAGTATTTTATACAAACTTGTTGGATTATTTTCTGAAAATGGGATCATACACTCTAATACTATTATCCAGTTTCTCTTTTATTTGGAGGGGAGGCATTATATTCCCACATCAGTACAAATTCACACACTTACCAGATGTTTAAATGACACATATTTACTAAACACCTTGTCCATGGCAGCATCTGTGGTGTGTGCTGTTAGTACACAATGAACAAAACAAATACCCAACATTTGTGGAGCCCGTGATCTAAGTATGTCGTTCTACTTTAATTCTTTTAAGTGGTTTTGTGGTATCTCCTTGGGTATTATATTATCCATTGCTGTGTAATCAATTACTCCAAAATTTAACAGTTTAAAACTATAAACAGTATTTTGTGACTTCTGAAGATCAAGGATCTAGAAATGGCTGAGCTGGCTGGGTGCTTGTATTCAACGAGTCCTCATGAGGTTTCAGTCATCTGGAAGATTGTTGAGTATACCTGATTTAGTAAACTCAAGGCAACTGATTGCTGGCCTGTCAGTAGGAAAGGCCCAGTGCACCAGTATTTCTGAAAGGCTCAGGAATTGACAGCACCAGATACCTATGTATGTGCTAGTGAAGATGGCATTATAAACAGCAAGTCTGAAGCCGGGCATGTTGGTGCATGCCTGTAATCCCAGCAACTCAGGAGGCAGAGACAGGAGGATGGCAAGTTTGAGACCAGAGAGCCAGTCTGCATAATTTAGTGAGACCCTATCTCAAAAAGTAAAAAAATGGGCTGGGGGTGCAGCTCAGTGGAAAAGCATGCAAGCGTGAGGCCCTGGGTTTGACCCCAGTACTGCAAAAAAATAAAATAAAATAAAATAAACAGCAGGGCTGAGAAATGAATCCCTAAATCCCTCTCTGCAGTCAGGATTGTTGCTCTGCATAAGGTTTTCTTTTCTGGAGGTGATCTGCACTTGGCAACACTATTCTAAATATAAGAATTGTAAGAGCATCTTTATGAGGTTAACAAGTGAAAAAGGTTATAAATTAAGTTTTCAAACACATACCCTTTTTTGAAAAACCCAAAGCCCAGAATATTGACAATGAAGATTTTGACTTTTCCACCCAGGAGATTAGAAGTGCTCTCTACTGCAGATACTCTGCCCTACCTCAAAAGACCCATCTGTCAACCTTCAATTAAACTCATAATCCACAAGCCCCTCCCAGGCACATAAAATTTTGATACCCTACATAGGAAATATGCCTGCAGCTGTACCTCTGTGGCGTCCAATCCCATCAGATCTCGGAAGCTAAGCAAGGTCAGGCCTGGTTAGTACTTGGATGGGAGACCACTTGGGAACACCAGGTGCTGTAGGCTTGGGAGAAAGACCCAACAACCCACTCCCAAAAAACAATCAGCCATTGAAAACCTTATGAATAGCAGAGAAGCACTAACAATACTGTTTCGCCTATTGTACCTAGGGTTGCTATGAGTCGGACACCGACTCAACAGCACCTAATAACAGCAACAACAACAACATAGAAATATGGGATAAGGACCTGGCAACCCCTTCTGGAAACAATCAGCCATTGAAAACCCTATGAATAGCAGAGAAGCAGAGACACAGAGCTGGGCATGGCACAGTATCAAGGAGTGTTTTGTTCTGCTGCTTATGAGTCGGACCTGATTCGATGGCACCCAAAAACACAACAAAAACAACACATATGAAACATAGGAGGAAAACTTCTTAATGTTAGAGACGTTGTTGTTGTTAGGTGCCATCGAATTGGTATCTGACTCATAGCGACCCTCATAGGGTTTTCAATGGCTGACTATTTGGGGATTGCCTTGGGAGTGGATTGCCAGGTCCTTCTCCCATTTTTGCGGTGCTGGGAATTGAACTCGGGACCTCAGAGACTGCAGTGCAGCGCTCTAACTACTGAGCTAAATCCCGTTAGAGACATTACAACCTCAAAAATGCTGCTTGAAGAAAAGGAACTATTTTAATATTCTCAGAGACATAAGAGTAGATATCACATACATAAAACAAGGACCAGCAGCCATTAAAAAAGAAAGCTCAAAAACCTAAAAAAACTCTTGGACATAATTCAGTGGAAAATTTGACTAATAAAGAAATTTACCAGAAAGTAGAGCAAAAAGATAAAATAGAAGTAAAGTAGGAAAAGTAGAGGACCCATCACAAGGTCTGATAAAAGAAGTTCCAGATAGAAAATAAGTGGAAATTCTGAGAAAATAACAACAAAGAAACTTTCACAAACACGAAAGACAAATTTCCTTATTGTGAGGGTTCACCAAAACTCTAGACCATAAATAAAAATAGATTTATTTTTAGTAATTCATTGTGAACATTTCAGTATATTATGACCAAAGGGAAAAAAATCCCCAAAATTTCCAAGATTTTTAAAAGTAGGACAAATGAAAGCAGGTTTCATACTAATCTGAATGGTAGCAGACTAGTCAGATCAACACTAGAAGGTAGAAGACAGTGGACCAGTTCTAAATGCTGAAGGAGATTGTATCCAACCTAGAATTCTGTAACCAGCCACACTGTAGAATTTGGAACAATTGGGAGGAGGGTATTAGTATTTGTTACATTCAAGATAGCAGCCTATACCTTCATCTTTCATAGTGAGAAATCAGTGCATTGTGTTTGAAACTAAATAAGTAGTAATAAGTTAGGCATGCTAATAAGAAAAATAGATTAGTACCAGAAGAATCCACTAAAAGGTTTTAAAATGTTGCCTAGAAGATTTTTACATGTTGCCTTTGGGGAGTCTAACATGAAGGAAACAGTAGGTACTATTGTTTCCCACAATGAGCCCTGTTTTTCACAGTGAGTCCCACAGGCTATATAACTGTTTAATCTATGTGAAGCTGCATATAATTAGAAAACTATTAAACTGTGAAAAAATATATAATTTTGATGAAAAATTAAAGCTAGATTTATAATAATAAAGAATATTTATGAAGAAAGGAATGAAGCTAAGGACTACTGCTATAGAACAGCTATATAAATTTAAGGACTGATAAAGTGGAATTAACACCTAAAAATAACAAAGTACTGTTACTAGCAATCACTTGAAACTCAATCATGTTTTTAGGTATTTATTTGTTTTTGTTAGTTAAGCTTTCATATAGCTAAGCGATTCATTAGTATGTTGTTACTTGCTATTGAGGCATTCATTGGTATATGTTGTAGGTATTCCTGAAATGCCTTTAAAATGAAATTCCATATTTAAATTCTGCCTTACTATGAACTTTTTATTAACAGAAACAAAGTTATTTATAAACAATAAAGGTTATTTATTTTTAGTGAAATGCTTTATAAGGAATATCTACATTTTTGCAGTGCAGAACAGCATGAATGTTGGTGTAGTATTTTATATCATAGTGACTTTTTAATAAATAAGTTTAATAATTTGTAAGATTCTGTGTAATTGTGAGCTTGAAGATCCTTATTACTCATAGTTACTACTTTAGCATTTTGTGACTTAGATTTATTAGGTGCAGCTTAAATTATTAAAAATTTTTGTGTGCATGTCAACTTCAGTGTAATGTATGAGTGCAACCTAGTTTTAGGAAATAGCTTTAATATTTATGGTCTCAGTAGATGAAGGCAATTTAAAGAAAATAATTTATGGCCTCTCTGAGAATCAGTTAAAATTCAATTGGACTCTTGTATTTAAGAGAAAGGAAGATATTTTCAATTTGTTTAACTCTAAAATTGGAAAGAAAAGGATTAAACTTGGAAATATCAGGGTTTTTTTTTTTTTTTTTTAATTTTTCTTCTGTATCATATTAAGAGTGGAAAAAAGGAAATAGGAATCCAAGAGGAGAAAATCAAAGTGGGGAAAATGAGAGACTGAAAGTCTGAGATAGAACAACAAAAAGATAAAATGGTGGTCTCCCTCAAGTCACAGGCCTACCAAACTGAGAGCAGAGCAGATGTGAGCTGTGGGACTCTGTGTGCACGAGGATAGAGAATCGTCATGTGGCAGTACCTTCTTGGACTGCTGTAAGGCTGTTTTTGCAAAACTCTTAGATGTGTAATTTTGAAGTCACAGGCAAAACTAGTACAACTTATTGGCGTTTTGTGCCTTGGGCTCAATTAGGCTGAAATCCTCTACTTTTGATTATAATTTGTTTTCTCATAATTGGGAGTTTTGTAAATTAATAATTTAAAACATTTTAGGTAGTCCATACTCTCTCTCTGGAGTCCTGAGTTCAATTCCCAGCACCGCAAAAATGGGAGAAGGACCTGGCAATCCACTCCCAAGGCAATCCCGAAACAGTCTGCCATTGAAAACCCTGTGAGGGTCGCTATGAGTCGGATACCGACTCGACGGCACCTAACAACAACAACAACAACAATACTCTCTCTGCTAACTATAATTACTGTTTGAGTTTCCAATACTGTTATGAAAGGGAATAATGAGGTTAAAAAATTTTAATATATATAAATATATAAATGAAAGTTTACTTGTGAGGTGAGGCTTATTTGTAATTTTACTTATGGCAAGGAATTTTTAAGATTGTCCTAATCTGTTGTCTTGTATTTTTATTTTTATATTTTTATTAAAGGTGGGAACAGAGAAAAGATCCTCACGGTAGAACCTATTATGTGGATCATAATACTCGAACTACCACATGGGAGAGACCACAACCTTTACCTCCAGGGTAATGTAACATCTTTATGTACCTTCAGTTTGTTTGCTTGTTTGTTTAGTGATACTTGGGGATTGAACCAGGGGCCTTGTACATACCTTGCAAGTTATTCTACCACTGGGCTGCACTTCCAACCCATTTTCTATTTTTTGTTTTGAGTCAGGGTCTGGGTAAGTTATATAAGTTTCTTCTGGTCTTAAATTTGCTATACTCCTTCCTCTACCTCCTGAGTTGCTGGGATTACAGGTGTGTACCACCACACCTGGCTTTAAACATCTTTTTATTTGTTTGTTTTTTGTGTGTTTTTGTTTTGAGACAAGGTCTCCTTGTGTAGCCTTGCTTGTCCTAGAACTCATTATGTAGACCAGGCTAGCCTTGAACTCACATTGATCCTCATCCCTCAGCCTCCTCATTAGAGTGCTGGGATTATAGGCATGCCCCACCACACCCAGCTTCAGTTGTATTTTTACCTCATGTGACCGTATAAAGAGCCTAATAGGCTCTAAAGATGAATTTAAAAGTAGACTCTGCCTAATTTGTAGACAGTAATTTTAGTGAAATAAACCTCGTGTTATGACTTTGAAAGAATGGGTTAGATGAATGCAACATGTTGATCCTGTCATAGTTAAAATGAGCCTTATGGTTTGCTGTATTGAAATACGAGATCCAGGTTTTACAATGATAAGTTCTCACTTAATACCATAGGACCAAGGCCTAGGAACTTTCTTCTGTACAAGAGAAATATCTCAAAAAAATCTGAAAAGACAACTTTCAGTGTCATGACAATAAGAGATGTATTCTAGGTATAGGGAGAATGTTTGGGGGAAATGGAAATAGTATAATTCCTCTAGCTGTCGGTGCAGTCTATATAAAGAGTTAAGAGAGAACACAAAGATGAAGGAAGATCAATGTGTGAATGACTTTGAAATATAACCTGATAGCCTGTACTTTAGTTAGTAGGTAATAAAAATGTTTTTATTCACTTAGAGCCCTCTATGATTTTAGGTCCCCATATGTCTGTCAGTTTGTCATGTTGTAGGGGCTTGTGTGTTGCTGTGATACTGAAAGCTATGCCACTGGTATCTCAGATACCAGCAGAGCCACCCATGGTAGAAAAGTTCCAGCTGAGCTTCCAGACTAAGAAAGACTAGGGAAGGACCCTATAGCCCACTCCCAAAACAATTAGCCATTGAAAACTCTATGAATACCAGAGAAGCACTGTCACATATAGTGCCAGAAAGTGAGCCCCCCAGGCTGGAAGGCATTCAAGAAATGACTAGGGAAGAGTTGCCTCCTCAAAGTAGAGTCAATCTTAATAATAGGAGTGGAGTAAAGCCCCTAGGACCTCCTTTTGCTGATATGGCACAACTCAGAAGAAACACACTGGCTGCAACAATGGGCTTAAACATAAAAAGACTGTGTGCATGAGAGTGTTGAGTAGTATTTTGTTGTGCTATACTTAGGGTTACTATGAGTTGGATCTAACTCACGGCACCTAACTGCATGATTTTATGCATAATGTAATATAAATTTACTTGTAAACATCTTTGTAGATTTTAATTTTAGACCAGTGTAATATCTCTTACGTTATTAAATCTTAGTAAATAGCATAGGTAGATTATTGCTGATGGAGAACCATATACAGAAGTTGTGTGACCCCATTGTATTTTCTTTTTGTTTTGAGACAAGGTCTCACAGAATTGCATAGGCTGCCTGTGGCCTCAAACCTGTGATCCTTCTACCTCAGCCTTCCCAGTTGCTAGGATTACAGGCTTGTACCATAGTGCCTGGCCCCATTATATTGTTAAGAATAAGTTTATAGAAAAAATTTCAAATTGGTTTCTGAAAGGATAGAGATGGTTGTAGGATAAATTAATGACAAAAATTGCTTTAGTAGATTCCAGAGAGTGGGAAACGTGAGAGATGAACACGAGTAGAATTTTGGTTGGTAGGGAAACAGTGAAAGGCTTTCTGTTTTAATGAATTAGTAAAAGGAAGGCATGTCAGAGTGAAATGCATCACACAGTTGGAATCAGCAAGTAGTTTGGCTCTCATATGAGGCTCTTAAAGGATCTCAGAGAGAGAAAGCTGAAAAGGTAGATAGGCTCATTTTTATGCCATGCCAAAGAACAGCTGATGGAATGACATGATTCCCTCTGCACTATAGGAAGATAATCAGCAGCAGTGTAACAGTGGGTAGGTGAGTTAAAAAGCCCCCCAAAAGAGTTTAGTTTAATATTCTGAGCATGCACTGGGCACCGTGGCTCATGCCTGTGATCTCAGCATCTCAGGAGGCAGAGGCAGGAAGATCACAGTTTTGAGGCCAGAGAGCAACCTGTGCAACTTAGACCCTGTCTCAAATTAAAAAATAAAAAAGGGGCTGGAGGCGCAGCTCAGTAGTAGAGCGCTTGCCTAGCATGCACAAGGTCCTGGGTTTTATCCTAACCCCTCAAAAAAAAAAAAAAAAATTCACGAACATGAGCAGTAGTCAAAGGCAGATTGCTTGCTGTACAATAAATGCTTTCAGTAAATACTTATCAAATTAAAATAGAAAAGGTAGTAGAATTAAAACAAACTGTTCAATCAATGGTCTCTTTAGGCAGCCTTTAGAAGTTGTATTAGTTGATGGAATGGTGAAATAATTTCGCTAAAATTAATATTTTGTTCCATAGAATTTTTGAATGATATATGTATATCTTTTAAGTTATTTTATTATGTCTTGGACTTGATTTTGAAATTGAGTGAAGTATTAATACTTTTTACTTTCTGATATCAAGAGAATGTTTATTTTTATTATTACTTACTTTATTTGTGGTAGTTGGGAAAGAAGAGTCGATGATCGTGGAAGAGTTTATTATGTGGATCATAATACCAGAACAACAACATGGCAGCGACCTACCATGGAATCTGTTCGAAATTTTGAACAGTGGCAGTCTCAGAGGAACCAATTGCAGGGAGCTATGCAACAGTTCAACCAACGATACCTCTATTCGGTAATTACCAAATTATGAGATATTAATATAACCTTTTTCTTCAGGATTTGTTTGCCTTTTTATTTTGGTGACTGTCTAAAATGTTATAGACTGCATTTCAATGAATTTTCTTAATCTTTAATAAAGAGCTGTTGTTACTGACATATATAGTAAGCACTCTCAAAAAATGTCCAGGTTTAGCTGGGCGTGGTGGCGCATGCCTGTAATCCCAGTGGCTGGGGAGGCGGAGGCAGGAGGATCACAAGTTTGAGACCAGAGGGAGTCTGCATAATTTAGCGAGACCCTGTCTCAAAAAAAAAAGTAAAAAAATGGGCTGGGGGTGCAGCTCAGTGGTCCAGCACCTGCAAAGCATGCAAGCTCAAGGTCCTGGGTTCAACTCCCGGTAACGGAAAAAAAAAAATTGTCCAGGCTTTAGAGCATTTCAGATTTCAGATTAGACATGTTCAACCTTTATATAATAAACAAGAAATTATGTATTGTGAAGGTTTGTTTCTTTGTGGGACTTAACTTGTATGCATGGAAACCTTGGGCAAAAAGGACAGAATCAGTTGTTAGGTGTGTTTCAGAAGTATTTTCTACTACAAATAAACAGAATCCCCTTAAATGGATGAGATTTTAGTTATCTCAATAGAACACCAAATGTGGGGTAAAAGCCCAGGATTAGTGCTACATTGGCTCAGTAGTGCCGTCAGGTAGCCAAGTTCTGCCTTTTTAGCTCATCAATCCTAATCATCCGTCAGCCTGTTTCTTTAAGCTATATGCAGCTGCCGCCTTCTAGGCCTCACTTCCATAGTCTGTGCAGGAAGGAAGGGAATGAGGAATTGGAAGGGAAGACAACTTTGTTCTGGCTGGCCCCAGAACCTAGCAAGCCATTGCCTGTTTGCTTAGCAAGTAATACTCCCATCAAGGCTTACTGCCTATACCTCATTGGCCAGAATTGGTCACTTTACCAATCTAGCTGTGAGGGTCACAGGGAATAAACCATTCCTTATGGATATATTACCACCTCAAACAAAACAATGATTTGATTATCAAGGAAAAAAGGGATGGAAATGGATATTGAGTATATTAGCAGTAGGTGTGACAGTATTATAAAATATTCATCAAGCTGAATATACTTTATGATTAAGAAATTATTTTTCAGATAATGGTTTTTACATTTGTTTTTGCTTTTGGAATTCATATAGAATGTTTATGTTGTCTTCAGAATATATTTCTAAGTTGTAATAAATTTGTAAGCATACATAAAATGTATTTTAATATATATAAATACAAATGATACTAAGTTAAAGATAAAAGTTTCTTTCTTTCTTTCTTTCTTTCTTTCTTTCTTTCTTTCTTTCTTTCTTTCTTTCTTTCTTTCTGTTGCAGTGCTGGGGGTTGAACCTAGGGCCTCGCGCCTACATGCTTTCCAAGGGTTGGACCACTGAGCTGTGCCCCTAGCCCATTTTTTTTTACTTTTTGAGACAGGGTCTTGCTAAGTTACGCGCAGACTGCCTCTGGTCTTGAACTTGAGATCCTCCCACCTCCGCCTCCTGAGCCGAGCCGCTGGGATTACAGGCATGCGCCATCGTCCCCAGCTCAATAAAAGTTGATTTCTATGTAAACAATACGACATCATGAGGACATGGGAAAAATAGGGGAATACAACCCACAAATGCATATGAATTTTACTACATATTAGTCAAAAGTTTCCATAAACTTTGTAAGTTGATCAGAGTGTAAACAAAAATGATGTAATAGTTGCATAATGGAAAAAGCAAATGCTGTATTGCTGTGTATCCCATCAATATTTACTAATGGAGAAGGAAAAAAGGAAATAATTAAGAACTAAGAAAAAGAATGTTTACTTCTATAAAGATAATTCTAGCATTCAATATTGGTTGTATAAGTGAACATTTGTTTTAAAGAGCACTGTGATTGTTTTTTTGGTGGTACTGGGAGTTGAACCCAGGGCCTTGCACTTGCATGCTCTGCAAGTGCTGGACCACTGAGCTGCACCCTTAGCCCTTTTTTTTGTTTTGTTTTGTTTTGGTTTTTGAGACAGGGTCTCGCTAAGTTATGCAGACTGCCTGTGGTCTCGAACTTGCGATCCTCCTGCCTCAGCTTCCTGAGCCACTGGGATTATAGGCGTGTGCCACCACACCTGGCGTTTTGTTGTTGTTGTTGTTGTTTTGTTTTGTTTTGTTTTTCAAACAAATAATATTGCTTCATTTGAATACCATAATTTTCTGTGGGCTCTTTGCCTATCCTCTCTTGCTCCTATAGATTATTATGAAAGGAGTGTTGCATGTCGTTAAGTCAGTTGACTCATGGTGATCCTATGTGCAACAGAACAGAACACTACCCAACCCTGTGCTATGCACATGATCTTTTTTATATTTGAGCCCATTGTTGTAGCCACTGGGATTCTTCTCATTTTGAGTAACGCCACATCAGCAAAAGGAGATCCCAGGGATTTTACTCCATTCCCATCATTAAAATCAACTCTACTTTGAAGAGATAACTCTTGCCCAGTCGTTTCTTGAATGCCTTCCAGCCTGGGGGTGCTCATTTTCTGGTACTGTATGTGATAGTGCTTCTCTACTATTCCTCGGGTTTTCAATGGCTAATTGTTTTGGGAGTGGGCTATACGGTCCTTCCCTAGTCTGTCTTACTCTGGAAGCTGAGCTGAAACCTGTCCACCTTGAGTGGTCCTACTATTATCTGAAATACTGGTATCATATCTTTGAGCATCATAGCAACATGCAAGCACCCACATCACAACAAGCTGAAAGACATGTGGGGGGAGTAAAAGGACTAGGAAATTAAAATATTGATATCAATATATTATTTCTAAATCATTTTTAGAAAAATTAATTATATCACTTGGTTAGTTCTTACCTTGTGACATTTTACGAACTTTGTTTCTTAAGATTATTATATTTATATTCCTTTATCGTATTTTAAAAAACTAGAATGTGCCTGCCAAGTTGCGTAGTGTTTTTGCTTTTACATTAAAGGCTGTAATTTTATTTCTTCCCCCAATCTTTTCTCCAATCAGGCTTCAATGTTAGCTGCAGAAAATGACCCATATGGACCTTTACCACCAGGCTGGGGTAAGCTGATATAGCACTGGTAAAAATATTTGTAAGATATAATTCTTTTGTTAGGTATCATCAAGTTGGGTCTGAATCATAGCAACCCTATACACAACAGCACAAAACACTACTGGACACTGTATGATGTGCACAATTTTTTTTTTACGTTTAAGCCTGTTACAGCCACTGTGTTTCTTCTCGTTTTGAGTTGTGCCATATCTGCAAAAGGAGGTCCCAGGGGCTTTACTCTATTCCTGTCATTAAGGTTGACTCTTCTTTGAGGAGGCAACTCTTCCCCAGTTATGGTTTGAATGCCTTCCAACCTGGGTGGCTCATTTTTCTGGCACTATATTTGACAGTGCTTCTCTGCTATTCATACAGTTTTCAATGGCTAATCATTTCATCAGTGGAATTCCGGGTCCTTCTGCCTAGTCTGTCTTAGTCTGGAAGCTCATTTGAAACCTGTCCACCATGGGTGGCCCTGCTGATATCTGAGATACCAGTGGCATAGCTTTTAGCATCACAGCAACATGCAAACCCCCATACCACAACAAGCTGACAGACATGTGGGGGGTTGTCAGGTGTAGATAGTCATTAAATGTTATGCTCACTTTATTTATTTATTTATTTATTTATTTATTTATTTATTTTAGAAAAAAGAGTGGATTCAACAGACAGGGTTTACTTTGTGAATCACAACACAAAAACAACCCAGTGGGAAGATCCGAGAACTCAAGGGTATGTGTTTATTAAAACCTTAATTAAGTAATCTTGCAGATGGATGGATGGATGCATGGACAGATAGAGTCAAGGCACCTTGAATACCTGGAAAATATTTACCCTGTAATTGTAACTTTTATCTTTTAGCTTACAGAATGAAGAGCCCCTGCCAGAAGGCTGGGAAATTAGATATACTCGGGAAGGGGTTAGGTACTTTGTTGATCATAACACAAGAACAACAACATTCAAAGATCCTCGCAATGGGAAGTCATCTGTGTAAGTGACCTGAAGTTCTCCTTAAATAATGCTTATTGAAGACATGAGTTTTAGTCTCTAATGTAGCTTCAAAGTTTAGCAACAAATTCTACTTTTTGATTCATGAAAACCTGCATAAGCAATATTCTATTTAACTTATCTTTGCTCTGTCTTATTCCAGAATGGATTTGTGATGTATACTTCTGTCATTGTATAATATATATTATAGACTGTATGGTAACAATGGGAAATATATGCATAGTAATTACTGTGTGCCTAGCATTGTTGTAAGCAGCTTATATTTATTAGCTCATTTTTATCTTCCAGTAAGCCCTTGAGATATTTTTGTTTTTCTCCTTACCACGTGAAAAAACAGGTGTAGCAAGCATGTGTAACTGCAAAGTAGTAAGGCAAGTAATGGAGCTGGTTTCAGAGGCAGTTCATCTCTAGATGTGCTCTTAGCTGCTACATCATACTGCACCAATAATATCTTAAAATAAGATGTTTAACAAAACTGAATTTTCCATATGGACTCCTTAATTAAGCAGTTGATAATTCTGTCCTTCATCTTTACTCTTAAGTGTGATCTTTTTGTATCACAAAGAAAGCAGAAGCAAGTGTTAAAAAATCTTTTGCACATTCCCACCATCACATCTTCCTACCTACCAGCTCTTACCCTCCATCATTTTTCCTTGTTCTCAAGCTGAGAACATACGCAGATTCCAGCTACACCTCACCACCATATTCACTATCACTAGTTTGTTCCAAGATACCATCTTCTTTTACCTGGTATGGCACTAGAATCCTCTGTCTTTCTTTCTCTTCACACCTTATATAATTTTGTTATTTTCTACAGAAAAAAATTTTTTTTTAAATCTAAATAAAAAAGTTGTTCCTTAGCACAAAAGTGGTTTCTATCCAAGAGTAAAAGGAGAGTCTTTACAATGACCTGCAAGGCCTCATGGAGTCTGACTCCTATTATCTCTTCAACTTCATCTGTTTTCTCCTCATTCACTGTAAAGCAGCTTAATTGGCCACCTAGCTGTACCACGAACTCCTTAAACTTCTACTTCTGAGTCTTAGCCCTTACTTCCTCCTCTTGGTATGTTCTTTCTCTAAATATCTGTATGGCTTATGCCTTATCCTTCATGTTTTTGTTCACATGTCACTTTGTCTATCAACCCTACTCTATTCACTCTTTTCAGAGTTGCAGAATTCTTCTTTCTATACCACTCCCTGTCATTTGTCCTTTTAACATGCTTTGTTGTTTAGGAAGTGGTAAGCAATATATCCCCTATACTCCATATCATATACATAGTTTAGTCATTGTGTTTCTTGTCTGTGTCCTTCACTAGTACCTAAGTTCCACAAAACAGGCATTTTTATTGATTTTATTAGTAAGTATTGATCTATCTAGAAGAGTGCCATGTTCGTTGCTATGCATTTCATAAATTTTTGTTGGATAAATGAATTAATTCGAATCTGACAACACACAAGAGAACACTTTCCATCCATTCTAAATTGTTCCCTAAGTTTGTGAAAGTTTTTCATGTCCATCATTTACAGATTCTCACTGAGAAGGCAGTAAATCCAGGTTTTCAAATTGTGGGATGAATGACATTGTAAAGTTTGCATTCCTCAATGACACCCACTCTGCCTCTTTTCTCACTGACCAATTGAGCCATGTGACTGGATGTAACTTGTTCCTAGGAATTTTATTTTGCTGTACTTACATGTTGTTATTAGGTGCCATCGAGTCGGTGTCCGACTCATAGCGACCCCACAGGCGAAACACTATTGTCAATGCTTCTTAGCTATTTATAAGGTTTCCAATGGCAGATTGATTTTGGGGAGTGGGTTGCTGGATCCTCCTCCCAAACCTACAGCACCTGTTGTTCCCAGGCAGTCTCCCATCCAAGTACTAACCAGGCCTGACCCTGCTTAGCTTCCAAGATCTGACAGGATTGGATGCCACAGTGATACAGCTGCAGGCTTACTTATCTGTAGTAGTGTGCATTTATTCAGGTTAGATTTAAGATGTGGTATAGTTTTCCTTCCATGGCTCTCTTATCTAGAATCTCCGTCCTTCCATTTAAGGATCATCAAAGGCTTTCTCTGAAATAGTCGGTAGTGGACTTTAATATTTTAGTTAACTACTTAATAACAGACATTCTTAAATTCACTCTTCCTCTATCTGTGTACATGTTCTCTTACTGTGGTAGGCCTCATGGCTCAAACCTCCGTTATCCTACCAAATATACTTTCATTTCTCTTTTCACAAATAACATTTCTTAGTCATTTGTAGGACTCTGGTGTGCTGATTTAGTGCCTTCCCTTCCTCCCTTTCCTTCCCTCCCTTTCTTTCCCTCTTTCCCTCTGTCTCTCCCTCTCTCCCTCCCTTCGCCTTCCTTTCTTCATTTCTTTTCCTTCTTTTCCTTTCCTTTCCCTTCCCTCCCTCCCTCTCCCCCCCTCCCCCTCTTTCTTTCTCTCTTTCTGTCTGTCTGTCTGTCTTTTTGTCTTTCTTGTCTTTTTTTCTTGGCCTGGAATTTGCAACATAGATTAAGCTGGCCTCAAACTTACGTCTATTTTCCTGCTTCAGCCTCCTGAGTGCTGGGATTACAGGTGTGCACTGCCACATCCAACTTGATTTTATACTGAGTATTAAACACGCAGTTTATTAGGAACTAATATATAGTTTATTTTGTTTTTCTTTAGAACTAAAGGTGGTCCCCAAATTGCTTATGAACGCAGCTTTAGGTGGAAACTTGCTCACTTCCGTTATTTGTGCCAGGTACTATAGTGGTAAATAAATCTTATCTTTATAATCATTTACTCTGATCTTTATATTATACATATACTCTGGTTTATGTGATACTATGGTATTTTTGTTTTTAGTCTAATGCACTACCCAGTCATGTAAAGATCAATGTGTCCCGGCAGACATTATTTGAAGATTCTTTCCAACAGGTATGGAAAGTGAAATAATATTGTTTCATTTTATTCTATACATCTAAAAGATGATAACGTTAGAAAATTTAAACCATAATAATGGCTTACTATCTCCTGAGTGACCATTTTAATAATAGTTATATTACACCTTATTGAGTGATTGCCATTTGCATTAGAAATCAGAATAATATCATTCTTTCCTTATAGTGGAGTGGAAAATGTTTCCTGAGATTTCTCTATCCCCTCTAAAGCATTACAATGATGCAGTAAACTTTCCTGTGTACTCAGATATATAGAGAGTTATATTTATCCTTTGTCTAGTTTAACATGGAATAACACTCTAAAGTCCTAGAGATGTTTAATTCTTAGCTTAACTTTACTAGCTGTTGAACTTTAGACAAGATACTTAATGCAGCTGTTCGGTGTGATTCTTAGCAAAATAAGTGTTTTAAGCTTATAAATGTTTTGTTCCAAGCTGTTTTTGAGCTGATTTTAATAAGGATACATGTAAATTCATAGTAGACTTCATTTTGCTTTTTACTCTCTTGAGGAGAATCATGATCTATTAGACTTGCGAGGTTGAGCCCATGACTGCTCCAGAAACTGGCCCGCCAGTTTTAGCTGTGGCTCTGACATATGTGTGGTAGAAATAATTTGGTTTTATCCACAAGTAAAGCTTGTTAATGTTGATGTAAACTGTTGTGAGTTCTGAAAATTGAGGACTTAAGATATACTATCCTATGTATATATAGATCATATAAGTAAGGATCACAGATGAATTTCTTGCTTACTAAGAAATGGAATGGGTGGTGTAAGCAGGATACAGAACCAGTTCTTTTGCCTCTTAAATGTTGCTACTAAGAAGAATTTGAGTCACCTATAAAGATTTTGGAGTGAGGGAAAACATTTTCTAACCTTAAAAGCTTTTTGTGCCAGGCACAGTGGCACACGCCTGTAATCCCAGCAGCTCGGGAAGTGGAGGTGGGAGGATCTCTAGTTTGAGACCAGAGGTAGTCTGCATAATTTAGCGAGACCCTGTCTCAAAAAGTAAAAAAAAAAATGGGCTGGGGGCGCAGCTCAGTGGTCCAGCACTTGCAAAGCATGCAGGCGCGAGGCCGTGGGTTCAGCCCCCAGTACCACAAAAAAAAAAAGCTTTCTATGCTAACCCTTTCCTTTCTTACCAATAACCCAAAGTAGATCTACCATTTAATATTAGAAGACGGGAACGAATATATGAAAGTGAGTCAGAGAAAATGTAATATACTGATTTTTATCTATTTTGTGGAACAAACCAGTTGAACTGTAGAGTAAAAAAATGAGTTAAATATAAGATAAAGAATTAATATAATTTTGAAAATATCAATTAAATTTGAATCAAATTATTTTGTAAGTAATTTGTCCTGTGGTTTTTAAATATTCACATTTTTGTTTTTAATTAGATTATGGCGTTAAAACCATATGACCTGAGAAGGCGATTATATGTAATATTTAGAGGAGAAGAAGGACTTGACTATGGTGGCCTGGCAAGGTAAAATTAAACACATAATCTGCTTTGAAATAAGCATAGTTCATTATATACAGTGGATTTATTGTCATTCTTCTTCCTTTTTTTTTTTTTTTCCTGGTTTTTTGAGAAAGGGTCTCACTGTGTACCCCAAGCTGTCTTAAAACTCAGGTTAGTCTTCCTCTTTCAGTCTCCCAAGTTCCCCAGTGCTGGGATTATAGACATGTGCCACCATGCCCAGCTATGCAGTGGATATATTCTTAAAAAACTTTGCCAGTATGTTGAATTATTTTTTTCTGTAGTAATCCAGAATTATTTTAAAAACAAAATATTCACATAGTTTGAGAGGTAAACATTATTAGCACTTATCTTGGTGGTTGTTGTAGTCAGGTGATGTTGAGTTGGGTGTGACTCATAGTGACCCTCATAGGGTTTCAATGGCTTATTGTTTTGAGAGTGGGCTGCCCTGTCCTTCTCCCGTTTTTTGCAGTGCTGGGGATTGAACCCAGGGCCTCAGAGGGTACAGAGTAGCATTCTACCATCTGAGCTAAATCCCAGCCCAGTTTATCTTGATTATCCTGCTATATTACATTCTCTTAGATGCGTATCTATGTAAATTTGGATATATGTGTAAAATGGATCACATTTACAGGTTTTTAAAAACAATTGTACAATGTATAAAGGATAAAAACTTGACATGAGGTCTGGGGCTGTAGCTTAGTGATACAGCCTTAGCCTGCATACACGAGGCCCTGGGTTTGATCCCCAGCACCACCACCAAAAAAAGAAAAAAAAAATTGTTATTTTACATATTGTGGACATCTTTATGTGTCAGTGGGGGTTTGTGCATAAAGAGCTAATACTCCTTCTTTAAAATCAGATGACTATACAATGTTCTGTATATGGCAATGTCATAATTAATGGATCAGCATAAGATTATTTCTTAATTTTTGTTATATGTTGCTTTTATGTTTGTGCTTTTAATCTAATCTGAGTCTCTTGAAAATGAAGTTTTATATGTTCACTAAATGTATTGTTCATGTAGACACATGTGAAACAATGAATAGAAAATCTTTTATTTTTTCCCCTTAATTACTTTGTACAAATCTAAATCAGCAGTAGTTTATTCTTTTAGGCAAAACAGTTTAAGTCTTTCCTAAGAATCCAATTTGTTTTTTTATAAAAACAATGGTGTTTTTGAATTTGTAATTCACAGATGTACAGAATTATAAACATATGGCTTTTGCCTTTGAGGAGTGTACACTCTGGTGGATAGGGCAAGTCATGAAAATGAATAGTATTTTGAAGTTATTGTCACCCAAAGTATTCAATGACTGATACAGATAAAACTCTAAAATTGCTTCAAAACTTGCTGAAATTGGATTAGAGCTTAGATTGAGAGGAATCTATTATATCAGTTGAATTGACATTGAGGCGACATACCAAATAAAGTATGGTATAGACATGACCATGTTACTTGGGAGGAGCAGTGAGTTTGTAGCTTGGCAATTCAGGAACTAGCAGGTAACTTTGAATGGAAAGTCACATCACAGATGAACTTAAATGGAGGAACTGTTGGCACTGGAACTGTTAAAGGCTATTGAGCATAGGTATGATATGTATATACATATATGTGAGTATATTTAAGACTTGTTTTTAAATTCACATATATGAATGCTAAAAAATAATCTTATTTTCTTATAGAGAATGGTTTTTCTTGCTTTCACACGAAGTTTTGAACCCAATGTATTGTTTGTTTGAGTATGCGGGCAAGAACAACTATTGTCTACAGATAAATCCAGCATCAACCATAAATCCAGACCATCTTTCCTACTTCTGCTTCATTGGTCGCTTTATTGCAATGGTGAGTTCCCAAATTTTATTTATTTTACTTAAACTTTGCTATTTCAAAAGTATTTTATGAGGACTTTTACAAACAAAAGTATTGTATTTGTTACTCACAATTTTTTTTCCTTCTTTCTTTGAGACAGGAACTTGTGTAGCCCAGGTTGGCCTCAGACTCATGCTTCTGCTTCTCAAGTGCTAGGATTACAAGCATGCACCAATATGTTCGGCTGTTACTTACATATAACCAAGAATATTTGCCTATGAGGAGAGTATCAAAATAGAGTTTATGAAATCAAGATTATGAGGATTATTTATATAACCATTTAGTCTTTATAAATTCTTTTATAAAGGGAAGCCTAATTATAATATGACTAATTTTTTGTAAAAGGAAGGAAAATTGAATTATTTAATAAGTACACTTGTTTGGTGTTTTTAGAATTTTCAGAGCTTTGCAGAAGCGCTTGTGGACTTGTCTTTTAAGAAGTATATTTTTTATACTATATTATGCATTAATTCATTTACCAAATATTGAGAGCCTACTATAATGCCATGCCCTGTTGTAGTTCCTACACTTAGAGATCTAAATTCTAAGAGAGAAAGCCAAAATAAATATGTGCCAAGGGAAAGGGAGGTTTTTATATCTATTTATGTATAGATAGATAGATAGATAGATAGATAGATAGATAGATAGATAGATAGATAATGTGGTTAGGTGAGGCCCAAGGGTGGGCACATGAGCAAAAACATGAAGCAGGCAAAGGATTGTGTCATGCAGATATCGTAGAGAAGACTGTTTTAGGATAAGGAAAGACAAGACAAAGGCTCCAAGGAGAAGTGTATTCTTGGTTGAAAAAGAGAAGAATGTGGCTAGAGCAGAGTACGCGGGAGAGACTATACTAGGAAATGAGATTGAGACATATTGTATGGGACTCTTAGGAAATTCCCATAAGGGCTTTAAGTAGGACAGTGACGACATGAGCTAAGTAAGATAATCTGACTCAACTTTTATTATACTTGCTTAGCTGCTGTGTAAAAGAAAAACTAATTGGGGACAGAGGAGAGTTAAGAGTAGAAGCCAAAAAAACATTTATAACAATCCGGATGGGAGATGTCAGTGGTTTGGACTTGTAGCAGTGAAAAGATGTGAGAAGTAGTTTGGCTTCTTGTGGATGTATTTGGATACTTTGGATGTATTCTGAACTTAAAACTAAAAGTGTTTTCTGATGGATTAGGTGCAAGGTGTGACAGTCAAATGTAGCACCAAAATTTATGGCCTGTGCATCTGGTTATATTTGATATTTCCTAAAATGGGCAGAGTTGTAGCAAGAGCAAATACTGGGGGTGGTGGAAATCAAGAATGTGGATTTGGCTTACTAAGTTTGAGGTGGCTGTTGACACATGGAGATGTAGCATATATAGTAAGATATTTAAGTCTGACAGTAAGGGAATGTCTAGGTTAGAGGCATTTGTGAGTTCTAGGCACATAGAGAAGTCTAAAAGCCTGTTTGTTTAAGGGCTAGGGGTGTAGCTCAGTGGTAGAATGCTTGCCTAGCATGCTCAAGGCCCTGAGTTCAATCCCTAGCACACACGTACACACAGCAAAAAGAGGAATAAGTATGGACAGGGTTGTTCAGGGACATTTGTGAGTTGAAGAGTTGAGAAAGAACAAGCAAAAGAGCTAAGAAAATCAAATAAGAGTGGGTCCTAGAAGACAAGGGAAGAAGGCAGTGTTTTCAAAGTGGAAGGCATGATTAACCCTGTCATGTGTAATTTATTGATAGGCTGAACATGATGAAGCCTAAGAATTGACCATTGGGTTTGGCAGGGTGAAAGATATTCATGAGTGATAGGATGGAAAGACTGATTAGAAGGAAATCAAGAAAGAATAGAAGTGGAGACAGCAAATATAAACAAATCCTTTAAAGAAATTTGCTGCAAGGGTTCATAGACATTTGGGCAGGAACAAATAAATAATGGAGTTAAGAATGGGAGGAGAATAAAATATTTGTATTGTTGATAGTGATGGTCCAGTAAGAGGGTAAAGAATTTCCAGTAATACAGAGAATATGGGAGAAATGACTAAGTAAAAGGGAGAGGAAAAGATTCACTTACTGCACACAGAAGGAATAGAAATCTTATAATAGGGGTGTATGGATTCAGGTGCTAGTAGTAAACACATTTAGTAGAGCACATAACAGTTCTCTTCCGATTGCTATTTCCTCAGGAAAATAAAAGTAAGATCATCTGCCCAAAATGAAGAGTGCAGAGGAGATACTTGGGGAGAGCGCAGTAAGAATGGAATAGTCATCTAGGAGAGTGAAAAGTGAATGCATGTAGGATATATCTCTGCCGGTTAACTCTAAGCTTCCACTTTAGGTTTTTGGTCATGAATCTGCTATCTTGGTATGTGCATTTCTGTCACATTCTACTCCTTAGGTAGGTACAGACATTGAATAAATTGAAAGTTGAATTTAGCTAGGCTTGGGATTTTGCCAGAAATACAGCAGGTGAGGGTTTAAAGGAACACAAGAAAGTAATTTTAATGATTGATGATTGATTCTGTACTGAGGAAAGCTTGAGAATAATCTCATAAGGAGGCTGAGAGACAATAATAAAGTAATGAGTTCAGTGGGCTTTTTAGATCCCATTGGGGTCAAAAATTGCTGGAAGCCTGGGGCTTCCATCTGGGTTGGCTGTTGTGAGTAGAAATAAAGGCATAGTGGTCCGGAAAATAAAAAAGAATGGGAGAATAGCCTTTCCAGGTACACAGGATCTTTTATTCTTTCTGCATCCAATTAGATTAATTTATGAAAGATAGTATAAAGAGTTAAGGGAGTTGGTAATAAAGTCCTTTGTAGTCCACTTTGTACTTTTTGATAGTATGTTATGTAGCTACATTTTTTACTTCTGTGAAATATTTTGTTTGTATTCTAATTTTTTTTATACTTAGCATTTTGTATATTTTAATTTTCATGACTTTTGCCATTCATTTACGTTTGTATTAAGATTCATGATTTCTTTGTTATCATTGTACTCTGATAAATTATTTTGACTGGGCTTGTAGCACATGCCTAGCTACTCAGCAGCAGGAGGCAGGATTGGAAGTTCATGGTCAGAGGCAGCCTGCATAATTTAGTGAACCCCTATCTCAAAATAAAAAGTAAAAAATGAGCAGGGGTGCAGCTCACTGGTAGGGCACTTGCAAAGCAAGCATGAGACCCTAGGTTCAACCCCAAATACCACCAAAAAAAAAAAAAAAAAAAAAAAATATATATATATATATATATATATATATATATATATATATATATATGATTTTTGCTTTGGGCACTGTAGCACATGTCTGTAATCCCAGCAACTTGGAAGCGAAAGCAGGAAGTTTGTGAGTTCCAGGCTAGAGGCAGCCTGTGTAACTTTGCAAGACCCCACTTAAAAAACGGGCTGGGGGACAGCACAGTGGTAGAGAGCACTTGGAAAGTATGTGTGAGGCCCTGGCTTCCACCCCCAAATAATGCAAAAAAAATTAATAATATAAGTAAATAAATAAATAATAAAGTTGTTATTTTGTAAACTTTAAATAAAATTTTTTTGTTTTTCTTGGCAGGCACTATTTCATGGAAAGTTTATCGATACTGGTTTCTCTTTACCATTCTACAAGCGCATGCTAAGTAAAAAGCTTACTATTAAGGATTTGGAATCTATTGACACTGAATTTTATAACTCCCTTATCTGGATAAGGTTTGAACACTTATTTTTTTCAATAAGGCATTGTTTTAACCTATTTACATATTTTGTTACTTAGTATAAATGCATGTGTGTAATTTCTTTATGTATTTTACCCAGAGACAACGACATTGAAGAATGTGGCTTAGAAATGTACTTTTCTGTTGACATGGAGATTTTAGGAAAAGTTACTTCACATGACCTGAAGTTGGGAGGTTCTAATATCTTGGTGACTGAAGAGAACAAAGATGAATATATAGGGTAAGGTGATGTACCTGGTGGAGCTCAGTTTCTGGAATGTGTAGAACACATAAGAGCTAAATCCTCTGTTTGAACCCTTAATTTCATCTTCTTTTCACTCCTTCTGGAAGTTCTCCTTTCTCAGCAGTACCAGTGTTCTGGAAATAAGAGTCTATATGATGACCTTCACTTTCCCATCGCCGTTTGTTGTAAACATTCTTCCTTTGATCAGATCAAAAATTATGAACATTGATGCTAGAAAACAGCATTACGAAGACTGTGCAGCCCTTTCTTTCATTTTTAGATGAAGGGACTGAAGAGGCTCTGTTAGGTAGGAGCAAAATGAAGTTTGGAACCCAAGCCTTCACTGTCATTTCTAGTCCATGTCACTTTCCTGTTTTTAACTTAAGTTTTTGATTGTGCTCACCAACATACATGTTCTGTTTTGAAATCCTGTATTCTCTTGAATTCCCTAATTCTATACCATGCCAATTTTCTTTACATCCATTTATAAACATCTATTTCCCAAATGTGGGTGTTTTTTCAGGGTTCTTGGTTCAGCCTACTTCTCTAAATAGTCAGCTACTGTAGTTTCAATTTTCTATTAAAGTAATATCTAAACTTTACAAATGATGTACATTTGCCAGCCAGATAAATGCAGACTTTATTAGAAAAGAACCAGGTAGTAAACATTTCGGGCTGTTTACCACATGAAGCTTTATTGTAGTTACTCAGCTCTGCTGGTCTAGTGTAAAAGCAACTGTAGACAGTATGTAAAGAGGTAAGTATGATTATGTCCTAATAAAAGTTATGGATATAGAAATTTTAATTTAATATAATTTTTACACCATGATATTTTAAATATTTTTCACTAATTAGAAAAAAGATTATGGGCAAGATTGGGCCTATGAAGTATAATTTGCCAGCTTTTTCTTCTTCTCCTACTCTTCCTTCTCCTCCTCCTCCTTTTCCCCTACCCCATCTTCCTCCCTCTCTTATTCCCACTCCACCTCCTCCTCCTCCTCCTCATTGTCCTCTATGTTTTTTTCCCTGTATTGGCAAGTTGAACCCATAGGCCTCACACATGCTAGGCAGCTACTCTACCACTGAGCTGCGCCTCCAACCCGGTTTTTATTTATTTATTTTTTATTTTGAGACTGGGTCTCAGTTGTACAGGTTGCTTCTGGCATCAAACTCAGGATCCTTCTGCCTCAGCCTCCTGAGTTGCTGAGATTATAGGCAGACATGTGTCACAATACCTATCATAGTTTTCCACATTCTAAACTACTAAATGACTCGTCTTATCTTTAATATTTTTTCTACCCATCTAGTCTTCTTGAGTTATTTCTATTAATGGCATTACCATTTTCACCTTCATTTATACTTGGATTCTAGCTGTCATCTTTTGTTTCTTCCTTTCAGATTTTAAAATATTTTTATATGTGTTTCAAAAATTGGAACATATCATAACACACTACTGTAGTTTGCTATTTCCATTCTTAAGGTCAATAGAGCTAGAATACTTCATTTTTAATAATTATATAAATTATGCTATATTTATTTTATATTATTTAGGCATTTCTGCTTAGATGTCATTCAGATTATGTCTAGTTTGTGCCACTACAGGCAGAATACCAGAAAAATCTCTGTAAACATCAATTCAAATACCCTGTTACTTGTCTTTGTGGGATAGATTTACAAGTAGTGAAGTTATTGAGCCAAAACTACCTAAAAGATATTACTGTTGCTTTTCCAAAAGGTCATAGTGGTCCTTTCTTCCCTTCTTGCTACGGCCTTTCAATTTCACATCCTTAGGTTCTCTCTGCTAAGTTAAATTCAGCCTTCTTGGAATAGCATTTTAGGCCTCTTGTTCTGTATATTTCTGCTAAACCAGTTATCTTTGAATGAGAGAAATTACCTGTAGCTGAGTTTCTTCTTTGTAAATCTTTGTACTTCTTAAAGTATTTTTGTTTTGCTTTGTTATGCATTGAGTACTTATTATTCTTTGGAAAAAACAATAAAGCTATTTATATTTTGAAGAAAATATCTTCATGAAGATAATTAAGCTTTAAGTTTTCTACGAAGTTCAGCATTAAGCATTAAGTAGAACAACCTAAGCATTTTTAAAATGATCTTAATGGTTTCATATAAGAAAAGCAGTTTAAATGAAATTCTATCATGTAAGGTTTATTATATTTACATTGTTACTTCGAACTTTCTATGCTTTGTGTTAAGGTCACCACAGTATTTTAAAATCTTATCGGTATGCTACCTACTAGAAAGAATTGATAATCTAATCCTGCATGCAATTTTTACAGGATTCTGATTCAGTCTCAAACAATAACAGACTTTAAGTCTTGTTTTTGAATCTTTCTCTCGAAAATTATGTGATACTAATTTTAGTTGTAATACCTATTTTTAGTGCATAGAATAATACCTCAACAAATCTATGAATAAATAAATGAATGGTAGGAATGAATATGTGTGGAATACTATCAGCATGCAAAGTGGGAGAGGAACTGTTAATGCTGGCAGGAGTCATAGAAACTGCACAGGATGTTGTGTATAAGTGTTAGGTCTCACAGTATAAATGAGAACGTGCTCGATTGAGACTTCTGGGAAGTGGAAAACAGCAAAAACAGAGGAATTGAGGTATTAAAGGGATCAAATTATCCTGAGAATCTACAACAGTGCTGTAGGAATGTTAGAAAATGGTGATAAATAGTGGCTAGATAGAAACCTAGAATTGTAAGCATATTGCACCTTAATTTAAGGAAACTATATTATTCTATGAGGTCTGGGGTTTTGCTCTATATGTAGTCATCATAAACAAACCAAGATGAGATGATCAGAATTATCTTTGGAAGAATAATTCTGGTATCTGATGGATGAGTTGGGTGTGGTGGTTGAGTGGTTGGAGACCAGAGACTAGGTAAGAGATTCAGTCATCTAGTAGTGAGGTATTACAGACCTGAAATAGGGCCAATGCAGTAGAGATAAAAATGACAAAACGGATTTTTAAGAATATTACAGGAATAGATACCCACATGTCTGTCAGCTTGTCATGCTGTGGGGCCTTTATGTTGCTGTGGTGCTGAAAGCTATGCCACTGGTATCTTAGAGACCATCAAGGCCACCCATGGTGGACAGGTTTTAGCTGAGCCTCCAGACTAAGACAGACTAGGGAGAAGGATCCGGCCCACTCCTGAAACAATTAGCCATTGAAAACCCTATGAATAGCAGAGAAATACTGTCAAATATATTGCTGGAAAATGAGCCGCCAGCATGGAAGGTATTCAAGGAATGACTTGGGAAGAGTTGCCTCTTCAAAGTAGAGTCAACCTTAATGATAGGAGTGGAGTAAAGCCCCTGGGATCTCCTTTTGCTGATATGGCATGGCATAAAATGAGAAGAAACAGTGTTTGTAACAATGGACTAAAACATGAAAAGATCATGTGTTTGGCACAGTGTTGGCCAGTGTTTTGTTCTGCTGTACTTAGGGTCTCTATGAGTCTGATCCGACTCCATGGCACCTAACCACAACAATAGAAATCAAGTGGTACAGGTTCAATGTTGATTGTGTGCACTAAGGAAAAGAATAGTAAATGAAATATTTGATGATTGAGGTTTATAGATTTCTTGACAGTTGGATTGTATTAGCAAGATATCCAAGGAGAGGTGAGTTACAGCATCTTACTCTCAGGAGGGAAACAGAAGTTGGGAATTTAAGAATTACTGGCTTTTCTGTAATAGTTAAACTTTGGTAGTTGACAGTCTATAGAGAGTGAATAGCCAAAAGAGAAAAGAAGGTGGAGATCTCTGGAGCAGCAGTCTTATGGAATAGTGAATCAAGGAAGGAGTCATCAAAGCCCAGTCAGAAATGGCATTAACAGACCTGGGAAGAATCGTGTGAAAGTAGGGAATGCTAGTGTTATGGGACCTTCAGTGTAGCACAGTCAGAGGACATTGGGCTTGGCAGTTAAATACTTGGTTACATTTGTGGAGAAATCTTTTTTGTTCTGTGAAAGAGATGTTAGAAGCCAAACTACCAATGGTTTAAAATTGGGGTGAGCAGCAGGTGAGAAAGTGGAGATAGCAAGTTTAGTTTACTCTTAGAAGAGTTGTGATTAAAAAAGGGCAAAGTTTAAATGAGTCATTGGGTTGAAGGAAGGGTTTTGGAAAATAATTAGTTGGAACACCTTTGTGGACAAATGAGAAGTAGGAAGGTAGAGTTGACAATGATGGGCAAAGAGGGAGTAGCAACTGGTGAAAACCAACCTCCTTTAGACACAAAAAGAAGAGTTAGAACAGGGAGGAGCCTGGATAAATCGTTTTCTGTTCACCTGTTCCTATAGATGGCATCTCTCCTTAGTTAGGCATGCTTTTTCTCCAGAAGATCCTCTCCAGGCCCGTCTCGTTTTGGAAGTTTTGTATACAGATTTTGTATCACTAACAGATCTTCTTCCTTCTTTCTTTTTTATTCTTCTTCCTTCCTCTATAACCACTTTAATTGTTTGATATTCAGAATATACCTTTTTCATATTAGTTGATTCTATTTTGGTTAGGAAATCTATTCTCCAACAAAACAGCATATAGAACTATTCTCCAGCTTTAAGTTTTTTCCAAGGTTAGGCCTGTACAAATACAGGGCCTATAGACAGATGGTCATTGCACGTTACCCAGATGACCCTGAGCCAGTTCTCAAGCCTTACCTGGCAAATGTATAGTGGAAGGAGAGCCTCTTAAATATTAGCCATTGCTTTCCTGTACCAGCATACAATATTTGGAGTTACTTGTCTATATGTACCAGGAAATAATTAGTGCCAGAATTTGACTTTTACTGATAGCTCTAAAGTTATATGAGGCTGGAGTTTAGCTCATTTGGTAGAGTGCTGCTCCATACTCTCTGAGGACCCGAGTTCAATCTCCAGCACTGCAAAAACAGGAGAAGGATGTGGCAATCCACTCCTGAAGCAATCTCGAAACAATGAACCACTGAAAACCCTGTGAGGGTCGCTGTGAGTCAGACCTGCACCTCACAACGATGACAATGACAAAGTTATATATGCACATACGCACACATGTATGTTGTATATATATAGGGCATATTTAGAAAAAGAGAAGGAACTTTAAGAAGGTTTTGGTGCTAGTAATCCTTTAACTCCACATACGAATGACATATTTTCAAATGCCACCTTTATTTTCAGTTTAATGACAGAATGGCGTTTTTCTCGAGGAGTACAAGAACAGACCAAAGCGTTCCTTGATGGTTTTAATGAAGTTGTTCCCCTTCAGTGGCTACAGTACTTTGATGAAAAAGAATTGGAGGTTAGGCTCTTTTATTATGTGCTATTATGTTGTTTGTTGCTGCTTTGGGGGTTTTTCTCGTTGTGTTCGGTTTGGTTTGGTTTGGTTTGGTTTTTTGAGGCAGGATCTCTCCCTGTACCCCAGGTTGACCTCTAGCTTGCTGTGTGGCCAAGGTTGACCTCCGATTCCTGATCCTCCTGTCTCTGCCTCCGGAAAGCTAGGATTACAAGTATGGGCCACTGTGCCCTGTTTGCTTTTGTGCTTTTATGTAATTTTCCATACATTTAAAAAACATAGCACAATCTTAAACCTTCTCATTAATCTAAACATTTACGTGGCATTATTTCTAGTATTGGGTGAGGGTCTTGATTATATTCTATCAACTATGATAATGTCAGCAGCCCAGAATCATCAGTTAGTGTCACCTACTAGGGGTCATAGTGATTTGAACATTACAAATAATTTGGGGACATTTCTGAAAACTCAGTTTTAGTAATGAGTGCTGCAAAGATTACATTTTTTAGCTGGGTATGGTGGTACCCACTTGTAATCTCAGCATTCGAGCTGAGGCAGGAAGATCTGAAGTTTGAGGACAGCCTGGGCTTCCTAGTGAATTTCAGTCTAGCTTAGGCTACATAGTGAGGCTTTGTCTCAAAAGCAAACAAACAAACACAAACAAATGAGAGATTCGATTTTTTAAAGTCATTAGTTTTGGTGCTCTTAACTGTATGTAGGCTCAGTACAAATGTGTCAACTTTTTAATGGGTATGTCTGATACACAATACAGTATATATAAAATTTACCATCTTAACCATTTTTAAGTATGCAATTCAGTAATATTAAGTAGAATCTCATTTTTATACATTCAATCTCCAGAACTTTTTCTTCTTTTTTCTTCCCTGCAGTACTGTGGAGTTGAACCTAGGGCCTCACACATGCTTTTGCAGGCACTTCACCACTGGGCTACACTCCCCGTCCATTTTTTACTTTCTGTTTTGAGACAAGTTAAGTTACACAGGCTGCCTCTGGCCTCAAACTTGGTGATCCTCCTGCCTTTACCTCCCGAGTTGCTGGGATTATAGATGTGAGTCAGCGTGCCTGGCTTGAACTTTTTTCTCTTGTAAAACTAAAACTCTATACCCATTAAACAACAGCTCATCATATCCCTCACAAGCAGGCAACCAGTATTGTACTTTGTTTCTGTGAACTTGACTATATTTTAAATTTCCTATAAGTAAAATCATACAGTATTTATTGGTTTGTAACTGCATATTTCACCTAGCATAATTTCCTTTAAATTCATCTATCTGTCAGAATTTCCTTCCTTTTTAAGGCTAATATTCCATCATATATCAGAAAAAAATGAAAACATTTAACCAACTACATACAAACTTCTGTATTGAAAACCTAAAATATTGCTGGGCATGATGGCGCATGCCTATAATCCCAGCAGCTTGGGAGGCGGAGGCAGAAGGATTGCAAGTTCGAGACCAGAGGCAGTTTGCATAATTTAGCGAGACCCTGTCTCAAAAAGTAAAAAAAAAAAAAAAAAAAAAAAAAAAAAAAAAAAAAAAAAGGCTGCAGCTCAGTGGCCCAGCACTTGCAGAGCATGCAAGCACGAGACCCTGGGTTCAACCCCCAGTACCGCAAAACAACAACAACAATAAAACCCTAAAATATTGCTCAAAAAATTAAAGACAACCTAAATGAACGGATAGATGTACTCTATTTTGTATTAGAAGACTGGATAGTCAGTTCTGTCCAAATTCATCTGTTGATTTAATATAATTCCTGTCAACATCCCAACAGAATTTTTTATAGAAACTGATAGGTGGTACAAAGTCTTTAGAATAGCCAAAACAATTTTGAAAAAAGGATACACTTGGAAGATTTGCTTAACTTGATTTCAAGATTTAATCTCTAAAGTCATAGTAATTAAGATAGTGTGGTATTTGTGAAAGGATAGTCAAATAGATTAGTGGTACACCAAAATCCAGAAGTGGACATACACACACACATCATCAGTTTCGGTGGGGAGAGGGAAGATCTTATCAACAAATGATGTTGGAACAACTGGGTATCCATATGGAAGAAAATTCACTTTGACCTTTACCTCAGCCCATACACAAAGATTACTTTTAAATAAATCATAAATGTAAATGTGAAAAGAAAATATAACAGAAAATTGTGTAGATAAAAGTTTCTTAGAGAGAACCGCAACAAAGAAATCAGTAACTATAAAAGAAAAATACAGGGAAATTTCATTTTATCAAAACTAAAAACTTCCATTCTTAAAAAGATACCAGAGTGTGAGTTCAAGGCCAGCCTGGACCACATAGCAATTTCCAGGCCAGCTTGGGCTACATACTGAAATACTATCTTAAATAACAAACAAACAAACAAACAAATATCATTAAGAAAATGAAAAGGCAACCTACATAGTGGGAGAAATCTTTAACACAAAGTTATTACATCCAGAATACCATTTTTAAGTGAATAAAAATTCATTTCACAAAAGAAGATAGTACTTGCCAGGCACAGTGGTGCATGCCAAAGTTCTAGGTCTTTGGGAGGCTGAGACAGAAATATCTCTTGAGCCTAGCAGTACAAGGCCAGCTTGGGTAACATAGGGAGACCCCCTGTTTCAAAAACAAAACAGGATATACAGATGGCAGTGACCACAAAAAATGCTCATTGGTTACTGGAGAAATACAAATTAAAACTAAGTGAAATACCATTTTGGGGTAGTTTTGATAATTTCTTATAATGTTAAATGTACCTCTGCCCCATGCCCTAGTGCTTCCACTAGTAGGTCTTTACCTGAGTGAAATGAAATGCATATCCACACAAATACTTGTACATAAATGTTCACTGCAACATTACTTATCAGCGTCAAAAACTGAAAGAAACCTAAGTGTCCCTCAACAAGTGAATGAATTAACAAATTGTTGTATATTCATATACTGCAATATTACTCAGTGATATGAAAGAGTGAACCAATAGTTCCCAGAACAACATGGGTGAACCCCAGAAATGTTACGTAAGTGGTAGTGGTGGGGTAGGAAGAAAAGTGTGTGTGTGTGTGTGTGTGTGTGTGTGTGTGTGTGCGTGCGTGTTATACGTGACAAAAATATGTATTAATGTATACATGATATTTTCAGAAAGACAAATGTAAATGGTGAAGTCCTTGATGAACTTTAGGCCATTGATGATTTTGTCTATAAAAAGACATAATGGAAATATTCTTGAAATTATAGCTTGAAATTGATTTATAAAACATTAAAATAAGTGTTATACATCTTGTTATGCCTAAAATAATTTTTATCCAATATATAATAAGCTGGGGCCGATTGAAAATTTCACATATGTAGAATACTTTTATTCTTAAATAGGCTAGATAAATGAATAGCAGGTTAGTATTTTTTTATTTTTTATTTATTCATATATTTTGGTACTTAGGGGCTGAACCCAGGGCCTCGTGCATACTTTGTAAGCACTTTCTACCAGTGAGCTGCACACCCAGCCCCTCTTTTTGTTTTTGAGACAGGGTCTCACCCTGTAGTGCTGGCTATTCTGGAACTCTTCTGTGATTCTCTATGTAGACCAGGCTGGCCTCGAATTTGTGTTGATCCTCCTGCCTTAGCTTCCTGAATGCTAGGATTACAGGCATGTGCCATCATGCCTGGCTTTATCTTCTATCTTGAGACAGGGTCATGCTAAGTTACTCAGGCTGCCTCTGGCCTTAAACTTGCCATCCTCCTGCCTCTTCCTCCCAAGTCACTGAGATTACAGGCATGTACCACCACACCTGGCTTATTTTTTACTTTTAAATATGTAACACAGCATAGACTTTTTAAAAATGCAGTAGCAGAAACTTATGTTTGAAACTAAACAATTTGGATACCCAATTTGGCATATGTATAGATTGCTAAATAGATATGCTTTTTAGTACAGCTGTTTTGAAGAATATTTACTCTAAATGTTTTCAATTTGAGTTCAGTAAACATGGGTAAAATAAAATACCAAAGAATCCTTTACTGTATTGCCACAAATTCTGTTGGATTTGCTCATTGTGAGTGATCCTTATATGCCATGCACATAGATGTTCACATAATTATTCCATGTGCATAACTCTGCATCAGAAAATTTCAATCATAATTATTTTCTTTACTAAATCTTTTTTGTGGACTGATACTGTGTTCATTTTCCAGGTTATGTTGTGCGGCATGCAGGAGGTTGACTTGGCAGATTGGCAGAGAAATACCGTTTATCGACATTATACAAGAAACAGCAAGCAAATTATTTGGTTTTGGCAGGTATTTGCTTATCTTTTTGAAACCATGTACCCCATGTTTTCTAATGAAGTGTGGTTTAAAAATTTTTTTAAATTTTGTGTAATTGAGACTGCTTTTGAACTTGGCTTTTAGTCTTCCAATTTTAAATCCAAAGTGAGTAAGTGTGAACACTTGTTAAAATATTTTTTATTGCTTCTTTTACTCTCTTTCTGAATGAATAATAGCCTTAACTTATAATTTAATGATGATAATTGTGGACAGCATTTTTTAGTGGTGTCATTTCTATGAATGCCCCTTAATTCTAGTAGTAAATGAGAAAACTTTTTTTGTTGTTGTTTTGGGTTTTTTTTTGGTGGGGGACAGGGAGGAGCTGGAGGTTGAGAAAGGGTCTCACTGTATAGCACAAGCTAGCTTTGAATTTGCTTTCCTCCTGCCTTAGCTTCCCAAGTGTTGGGATTGCAGGCAGGTCCCAACACGCCCAGTCAGATGTGTGTTTTTAATAATTAAGTCAGTACAGATGCTTTATTTTTTCTAAATGCGATAATATGCTAAGGAATTAGAATAATTCAGAGGATAATGTCCAAGAATGGCATCTATTTATTTATTATTTACTTATTTATTTATACATTTTAGCTTAAACTATAATAAGAGATCTCTGGACATCCAAGTGTACACCATGTTGATCCTGAAGCACATTTTATTTTAATAGACTTTTTGTTTTGTTGTGTTTGAGATTTTAAGTCCCTAGCCCTGGGATATTCTTCACATAAATATTCTACCAGTTGAGACTCACTTGAATAACTTAATGATTGAAATCTTTGGTTAACTTTTACTTAGCTGTTTCACTTTTGGTGAAAAGCCAGTGTTTTATATTACTGTATATGTTTTCCAAAAGCTGCACCTTTTCATAAGGATTTGTTTTGTTGTTAGGTAGATGTCATAAATTTATTGCTTAATATTTTAAAGAAGTATGGACACTTCTAGAAATTTATCTTAAGATATAGTTAACTAAGTGCAAAATGACATTTATATTGTTGATGTACCAACAGAGACTTGAAACAACCCAAATGTCCATCAGGAGAGGACTGAATAAACAAACTATAATAAAATTGGTGTTCTTCACAGTAAAGCATATGCTAGGATTTGAATATGCCCTCTCTGAAAAGGCAGGAAAAAACCCTAGCAGCAGTTCTAGAAGGGAACTTAGCAGTTGGAGGCCAAGCTGACACTTTTCATACAGTGTGCTCTTATACTGCCTTTGAGTGCTATTACCTATTATTTATAGGTTGTTGTTGTTAGGTGTTCTCAAGTCATGTCCTACCCATAGCAACCCTTATAGGGTTTTCAGTGGCTGATTGCTTTGGGATTGCCTCAGGAATGGATTGCCATGTCCTTCTCCTGTTTTTTGCAGTGCTGGGAACCAGAACTTGAGACCTCAGATACTGCAGAGTGGCGTTCTACCAACTGAGCTAAATCCCAGCACCATTATTTATAGATAGATAGGAATGAATCCATTTTGAGGCTTTAAATACCTGAATTGCATTACATATGTGTACACATTTGTAATCTTCCTTTTTAGGGTCTTTTTTAGCTGAATTACACTTTATATTTTCTCTGTTCGGACATAGCTAAGTAGTTTAAGCTTAGGATCATATAAATCCAAATAAGCACTGTGTTTTCAGATTTGGATATTTTTAGGGCACATAATGAAATTTATGTTAGACTTGTTAAAAATCTCTGTTTCTTGTGTCTTGATGGAATATGTGCCTCAGCTCAATTCTCTGAAACATTTTTGGTCAAGATTGGCACAGTAGTTTGTCTTATGCTTAGCTAAGGTGCATTCCCTACTTTAGAGATACATTTCTACTCTCAGACCGCTCCCTGAGTTCTTTGCTTTCTATTATATTGAAAACATCAGTATTTCATATTTTCCATTATATCCCTCTTTCCAAAGAAATAGTTCATGAGCTAGATAATTTTAGAGGAGTTTGTACTTTGGTACTTTGTTTTTCAGATACTTGTGGAAAAGAACAAAGACCATTTGGAAAATATTTAGTTGGAGAAAATACCACACACCATTGAGAGTGGCAATAGGGAGGTACTCATTTGTTTTTTGTAGATTAGAAGGGATCAGGGTAGTTGATCAGGAGTAATAATGGCTTAAAGCTTCATGTGACCTGAGTTCAAATGTTAGTTCTGCCACTTTTTAGCCTTTGGGAAAGGACAAAATATTTAATCTCTATAGGCCTCCATTTTCTTTCATGTACAGTGGTGATGCTAATGATTATTCCTACCTTGTAGAATTGTTGTGAGGTCTAAATCAATGAGAAGCATGTGGCATGGTGCTTTGCAGAAGCCCTCACTAGGTAACAGCTGTTATATTATAAGGACATCTATCCTAGTTGCACCTTTAAGCGATATGAACTTAGGCAAGTGACTTACCCTTTCTAAGCCGTTTTTTTTTGAACAGTACTTGAGGCTGAACCCAGGGCCTTGCACATACTTTGCAAGTGCCTTACCACTGAGCTTCACACCAAGACACTTCTTTACCTTTTATCTTGAGATGGGAGTCTTGCTAAGTTGCGCAGGCTGCCTCTGGCCTTGAACTTGCAACCCTATTGCCTCTGCCTCCCAAGTCTCTGGAATTATAGGTGTGCACCACTGTGCCCAGCTCCAAGCCTTTCTTAACCTTTCTCATTTATTTCCTGTCTGTAAACTGAATGTAATAACAGTGGCCAATCTATAGTGTTGTGAGGATTAAAAACAACTGAAGGTAATAATGATAGTATACTTAGCATTGTGCCTTATCTGAAGAAATGATGCATTGCTTTTTAATATCTTTTGAACCAATTTCAGCATTAAATGTTTTTTAATTTTGCAGCTATTATGTTCACTATTAAAAACAACTTAGCATTTATTTTATATTAAAGTGTATTTGGTTTTGTTATGCAGTTTGTGAAAGAGACAGACAATGAAGTAAGAATGCGACTATTGCAGTTTGTCACTGGAACCTGCCGCTTGCCTCTAGGAGGATTTGCTGAGCTCATGGGTAAATGCAGTTTCACTGCAATTTGTCTATAGATAATTTTGTGCTGATAATGGCCTTTAGATATAAGATAGACTCAAACCTAAGGACTATTATTTTAGACTCTAAGACTTCTACCATAAAAAAGAAACATGTAGTTAATATCATAGGCATTTGCAAGATGAAAAAGAAAGTCTTATCCAGCCTAGATGGCCATTGCTTTAGTCCCTAGGGTAATTGTAAAGAGAGCATGATTCTGTAGAAATAGTTATCTTTCTGTGGATATAATTCTTATTGCTGGATCTCTGTAACACTAAGAAGCTTTTCCATGCAGAGGCAACTTATACTGTGAATTTCTTTAGTTTATTCTGTATCATTCATATGACTGTATGACATGTTCTATTATGCAACTTGTTGTCAAAAACAAAGTTTAAAGGACCAGATAAATATTACAAATATTATTTTATTTTCCTGGTTTAGGAAGTAATGGCCCTCAAAAGTTTTGTATTGAAAAAGTCGGCAAAGACACCTGGTTACCAAGAAGCCATACATGGTAAGTTCTAGAATCTAAATAGGAAGGTAAAAGACAAGAGAGTCTTCTTTTTTAAAATATACAAGATCCAGCATAAGTGCTTATTCACTAGTCAGAATTTCAGTTTTGAAAACAGATTAATTAATACAAGGTTCTATAAATGTTTTAGAGTGAATTTTCATTGGTTAATTAGAAATGCTTGAGAAATTGTGTCCCATTGATTTAGCAAATATTTATAGTACCCACTATATGTAAAGTAAGATTGAATTGTTTCTTGCCTTTTCAAAACTTTGTACTTCATAGTAGGGTGGACATGACAAATAGGTAAACAAATAAGTAACTAAATACAGAGAGTGTTGTAATAGGGAACAGCTAGAAGGAACCTACTCTGCATTGGGGTAGTCAGGGAGATTCTTGGAAAGCGTAATGCTTAATTTCAGTTTAATAAATAACATGTAATAGGAAGAAGTAAGGAAAGAGCATTCTTTGAACAAAAATGTGGAAGTGAGAAATCATTTTTCAAAGAAATGAAAGATCATGGATGTGATTAGGACTTGGTCAGAGGACATGAAAATAATTTGGAAACATAGGTAGAGGCTAAATTATGTAGACCATTAACTGCCTATTATAAAGAATTGAGATTTCATTTTAAGGAAAATAAGAAGCTTTTGAAAAGTTTTAAATAACATGTGGAATCCAAGAAAAATCGTCTGACAATAAGAGATAGAAGGAATGGGATGCAAGAGTGACTGGAGGGAGATTAGTTACAGAAGTGTTATGTTACCCAGGCCAAAAGTGATAGCTTAGAGATACGTGATTCTTTTAGGAGACCCAAACTATTTTTATCTGTATCAATCAGCTGGTGGGTCACTGTGACAGAGAAACTGACCAAAGCAAACTTATTGAAGGCTTAATGGTTAGTACAACATGGTTAGAAGATTTTAGTCCATAGAGGCAGAATGTGTGGCAGGAGGGCCAGCATGGTGGGGCATGCGGCATAGGACCTCACGTCTTGGCAATCAGGCAAAGCTACACTCCTACCCCCAACATTACATAGCCTCCACAAACAGTGCCACCAGCTGGGGATCCAGGGTTCAAACACATGATGTTTGTGGGAACTTTACAGATTTAAACCAACACATCATCCTCAGCCATTACTTGGCCTTTTTTTTTTTTTTTTTCTTTTTTGTTATACTTTATGGTGCAGAAGTAATAATGGGTAAAACTTGTAAGGTTCTTAGCAGAAATGAAGGCAGTGGCACCACACTGTTGTATATATTCTTCAGCACCACACACTTAGCCAGGTTTGTTGAAGATTGTCCTTCATGAAACACTTAAAATGATGTTTATTAAAATTGTAATGCTTGAGAATATGTCTTTTTAACATTTCTGGATGACAAAACATGAAATTTGCATAAGGCCTTTCTGCACACTGGAGAATGGTGGTTTTCTTGAGGGAAGCAGTTCCTGGGCAGTTGTTTGATTTGAATACTGAACTGACTTACCTTGTTTATGGCATAGTATTTTTACTTGAAAGCATGACAAACCATGTTTATTCACTTGGATATTTTTTTGAGAAGTAATGAAGCCTACCACTTCAAGGAAAACAATTGATATTTATTGGCAGTGATAAAAGTTGAAGTTCTTTCTCTTTTCTTTTCCTTTTTGTTTTTTTGAGACGGAGTCCTTATGTAATCTAAACTGGACTGGAACTCACTGTGTAGCCCAGGCTGGTATCACACTTGGAACCTTCCTGCCTGAGCCTCCTAGGTGCTGGGGTTACAGGTGTGTGCTGCCACCATGCCTGGCTAAAAGTTTCAGGCAAAAATTAGAATTTTGGAAAATTTGTATCTCTTCCCTGACCTTGATTGCTTCCTAAGATTTTACTAGTAAGATTGTTGTTGTTGTTAGGTGATGTGAAGTCAAGTGGTGTCGACTCATAGCCACCCTCTTAGGGTTTTCAATGGCTGATTGTTTTGGGATTGTCTTGGGAATGGATTGCCATATCCTTCTCCAGTATCGCAACAGGTGCTCTACCACCTGAGCTAAACCCAAGGGATAATGATAAGATTAATGGTGTTACTAACAAATACGATTTTTTTCTATTATTAATTAGATATATCACCATTAAGAAATACAACTTGGTGAACCAGCATTTTCAGTAACCAATGCATGATGCTACAAAATCAGTGTATTAGCCGGGTGAGGTGGCACATGCCTGTAATCCCAGCAGCTGGCGAGGCGGAGGCAGGAGGATCGCAAGTTTGAGACCAGAGGCAGTCTGTGTAACTTAGCGAGACCCTGTCTCAAAAAGTAAAAAAAAAAAAAAAATGGGCTGGGGGCGCAACTCAGTGGTCCAGCACTTGCAAAGAATATAGGTGTGAGGCCCTGGGTTCAACCCCAGTACCAAAAAAAAATTTAAAAATGAAAATAAAATCAGTGTATTTATAACAATGCAAATTGTTCTTTGATGATTTCAGAATCCATATTTTACATCATTTTGAATATAGTATTAAATAATATATACACAGTTATCTTAAAAGATGACTAGAGTATATATCTCTTTTTTTAACTCTTCTTTCAGATATTTAATCCAGATTTCCATACATTTCATCCAAAACAATACAGTACAACACATTAAATGCACAAGGTATTTTCTGTTAAGGTACATATTTTAAAAGATTTCCAAAGGTTATAAAGCAAGGGCACTCTTTCCACTGTTTTTTGAAAATAGTCATTTTTTTTCATGTTGTTTATTTCAAAATGAATTAGCATTTTAAAAGTTTCTGTTCTGTTTCTATTGTGGCAAATACCAGTAGATGCAATTTACATAAAGAAAATTTCTTAGGATCCATATTTTTAGAGTGAAAAATATTCTTGTGATCAGAAAAATTTTAGAACCTCTGGCCTGGAGTAGAGTGGTAAAGCAATAAGAGAGTAAGAGATTTATGTGGCACGAGAGAGAGTCAGAAAGATTTTGGATTTTGTAGAGGGAAAATTGTTATCAACTGTTGGTTTCTATATTCTCAAAGTATATGGTGATGTCATTGGCTAAGTATAAATAAAGAAAAAACTTTTAAGGGGAACTGGGAAAGTTGTTAGAGAAACATGACTGAATGCTAGGTAATATTGGATTGCTCACTTGGATTTGCTAGCTGATTTAAAACAGCATCAATCTACCTGATTGCAGTTTTCAGCTGTTAAGGTATAAGAAACAAGAAGGCAGAAGGTGGCTGGGCACAGTGGTGCATGTCTATAATCCCAGTGGCTCAGGAGGCAGAGGCAGGAAGATTGCAAGTTTGAGGCTAGAGGCAGCCTGTGTAACTCAGTCAGACCCTGTCTCAAAGTAAAAAATGGGCTGGGGGTGCAGCCCAATTGTAAAGCACTTGGAAAACATCTGCTTGGCCCTGGGTTCAACTCCCAAGTACTGCTCCCAAAAAAGAAAAAATTAAAAAAAAAAGACAGCTCAGTGCATTCAGGATTTGAGTTTTCATTAGTTAATTCAAAAGAGACACTGGATTTAAAATTATTTGCAAAGTAATAATTATGGTGAAGTGTGATCTTGAAAATATTTATGATGGTGTGTAGATAAAGAAAAAAGTGGGGAAAGGAAGAGGCCGAGGACAGGATAGGATATAAAAGGGCAGTGGATTAACAGGCTAGTATTTTCACTGAAGGTGGGAAGACAGATGGTCAGAGACCAAGATTTTTAAATTAGAAATTTCCTTTACCGGTAGTGGCAAGGTTCAAGATATGATCCTGGAGTCAGTAAACGAACAAAGTAGAATAAATCATTAACAGTGAGAAGTGCCATGGTGCCACATGTCATTCACATGAATGAGGAGGACCAGGTGCCAAAGCCAGCAGTGAATGAAATACGACCAAGTGGTCAGCAGATGATAGAAAGTTCAGAAAGGTTGCACAGCAAAGAAAGGGAAAGTTTTATTGACTGGCTGCAGAGGAAATGCTGTGTTCTAGACTAGTTGGATTTCATTTCTGACAAGAGAAGAGTTGTTTAGATTACAGGAGAATGCCAGCTGTGAAACAGAAATTTAGGAGAATAGAGTGGAAAAATCTGAGATGGAGCACAGATGTTGGGATTTAATTCAGACCAGGAGAAGTACAGACCAGTATTGGGAGGAGTATTTGATTAAAGATAGATGGCCCAGAAAGTGTTGGGATTTTTAACAGTGATTAAGGTAAACAGTTATCTAATCTTAGTGAAATTAGTCTTGATGATTCTCAGAGGAAGAGAGGGCACAGGGTCATATTGCTGTCATCATAAAGTGTTAAGCTTTTCCCAAGCTATGTATACAGTTGGTGAGCCACTAGCAGATTGTCTCCTCAGACTCCTCAGCCCCTTTCCTTTTTATAGATAAGAACGTAGAAGTAGCAGATTTGATTTTATGTAGTTTAAACACAAATCAGACTCAAAGCCAGAACTAAAAATGGTTCTTTGATATTTACATAGCACTCAATAAAAGATGTGTGGATTTTAGTATGTCTCTCTCCTTTTAAGGGGCTAGGATTTAGCTCAGTTGGTAGAGCGCTGCTCTGCAGTCTCTGAGGTCCTGAGTTCAATTCCCAGCACCGCAAAAATGGGAGAAGGACCTGGCAATCCACTCCCAAGGCAATCCCGAAACAGTCAGCCATTGAAAACCCTATGAGGGTCGCTATGAGTCGGATACCAACTTGACGGCACCTAACAACAACAACAACAACAACAACTCTCCTTTTATAAAACAGCACAAAACATTACTAACTAATGTCTTAAAACAGACATTCTCCTGTTTTGGAGAAGTTATAGGATTGGGGCCAATTGATGAATAAATAAGACTTCATAGGCAGAAAAGGATAGTCCAGATCAGAAAGAGGCATAGCACATGGTCATAGAGAAAAGTATGTGTTAAGCTAAATGAGCATTAAGTAAGTTGATGGAGCTGATTATAATAAAGAGCACAGGCTTCCTTCTGTCATCCTACTCCTATATCCATAGCTGTATGAAGCAGCACAGGCTTTCAAAGAGCATAAGCTAGATTGTCTTTTTAGCAAAGTATCTCTGGCAGTGATACGAGACTGAATAGGATGTGGAAGAAAAAAATATATATACAAGATGACAGGCAGGAAATTTTCTAATGGTCTAGATAAGAGATGACATACATGAATGTAGTAATAACAGAAATGATCAGAAGGGAAAAGATGGGAGGTATTTAGAAGGTAGAATGACAAAAATTTGGCAAAAGGTATACGAAAGATAGAACTTGTCTTGGTATAGGACTGTATTGAAAAATGAATTTTTTTCTCAACTTGAGTCATTCAGGCTTCTTCTTTGAAGCATAGTTTAAAGTAGAGGGCAATATATGATCTGCTTAATAGCTACTATTATTATATTTAACTTCTTTTAAAATACAAAGAATAGTATGGTCAGAGCATAGCACTGTTGTAATTGGCTGTCTGTTTCTAAAGACTGTTAGTTTATAGCCTTCTCTTCCATGGGAGAGGGCAAGGGCAGATAGGAAGTCTCCACACGAGGAAATAAAAGATACAGAAAAGTTCAGGCTTTGCTCAGTCACTAACAGAGTGGGGATCAAAACCCTGGATACTTGAATCCTAATACAGCTAGTGAGTACTGTACTTTAGAAAGTTTTACAGAATTAAATGTTATCCTTCTTTTGTAAATTGGAAAGCAGTATATTGTTATTTTAAGCATCTTGAATATTTTTTTCATTATTTAGTACCAAAAGGAATTGAGCCTTGCAGGACTGAAAAAATGTCAATTCAGAAGAGGTTATAATGTCATTTGATGAGATTATTTGAGGAGACAAAAGTGTATATTTGTTCATTGAATGTCTTCACTCCAGAACATAAGTTCCAAGGGGAAAAGGACTTTGGTTTTTCATTACTATATCACCAGATACTGGAACCATATCTTGCATATAAGATTCTCAGTAAATAACTAATGAATGAATGTATGAAATACTCGTAATCCAAGAGAAGTTAGGGGGACATGTGACACAGGAATAGTAAAGAGAATATTAGTGATTTTTTAAAAAAAACTCCAATCTTTATCAATGTCACTGCAATTACTTATAATTCTGCTTTTCTCTGGCAAATATTAAAATATTTTTATGTATTCTTACATTTGAATTGATTCTTCTAAATTTAAATACATTATTAATAGTAGTAAATTATTAGAATACTTTTGACAAAAACAGCTTTTCAATGTGCTTTAATACTATATTAGAAATCTCTTCAGTTTATTTTATGGAAACATTTGATTTTGTTTTTGTTTTTGTTCAGTTTTAATCGCTTGGATCTACCACCATATAAGAGTTATGAACAACTAAAGGAAAAACTTCTTTTTGCAATAGAAGAGACAGAGGGATTTGGACAAGAATGAATGTGACTTCTTGTCTTGGAGGAGCTCTTGCATTTAAATACCCCAGCCAAGAAAAATTGCACAGATAGTGTATATAAGCTGTTCATTCTGTACAGTGAATATTCTGAACCTCTCAAAGTATAAATGTTTTCCGTTCTTCCACTGAAATATGCAAAACAGTTCATCATTTTCTACTTTATTTATTGTTCCTTTGAAATGACTGACCAGGAAAAAGATCATCCTTAAATTTTGAAGCAAGCAAGAGACTTTATTAAAAATAAGAAGTATATATCTATATAAGCATATATGATAGTGGCTCTAGTTTTATAGAGCTCCGAGTATATTAAAAACAACAGTTGTTCATTCACAAAGATCTGAATTTGCTTCACCTTCATCCAGGGGAAAAGTGCAAATTGCTCCATGTCTTCTCCCTTATGTAACATCTCCTGGGGGTGTTTAGTTGCATGGCTATTCAGGAAGGTATTAAGGGCTTAGGCCAGATCTTACTTTCAGTATGTTAAAAATGCTGCTGGCTTTTCTGAAGACAAGTGCTTGAAACCTGTCAGTTTGTTTTAAATGAATACAATAGTTGAACATTTTTCCCTCTTTGCTACATCAGTAATACAGTAAAAGTGATGAATGAAACCATAACTTATATGGAACTCATGTACTAGAACCAATAACATTTAGTTTGTTAGAGATTGGAAGGAATTCATTGAGCAGCATAGAGGTTTGTTTACATGTTACTTTGGGATGCTGGGTATTTGTGGAATTTAAAAGAACCTGGCACTTCTGTACTTGTTTTTTAAAATCTGTGATGATCTTCAAATTTAATTCATAATAAACTGATGCTATTTGATACTTAGGAACATACTGAAGGTAATATGAACTTTGCTGCTTTTGTTTCCAAAAGTTTTGGTTTTATAAAACCAAATAGACAGAATAAAACCAGATGGGTTGGAAAGAGTTTAAGTACTCAAATAGTAGACTAATAACTTTTTACTAATGTTTGAATATCCTCACACCTCTCAGATTCATGAAAATTATTTCTGAATTAAATAAGCATATTTAAAAAATCTTGTACCCCCTCCATTTTATGTAGATCAAGTTAGTTTGTCCACATCATACTGTTTTTCATTATAAAGGCATTTGCTGAACTACAAAGGTATATGTAACAAATTAAAATCTGATGTGAATAATGCTGCTTTTAACACACTGATCCTAATGCAGAAATTTTAATTTCCATTTGTATCATGCTTTTAGTAATGCACTGTATATTTAAATAACTTGAAAATTTTTTTTACCATGGAACTGACTCCTTAGAATACTACCTGTAAATATTCCACTAAGTGCATATGGAAAATACTAACTTACAACTAAACCTCTAAACACTAGGTTTTGTTTTTGTGGGGTTGCCAAAATTTTATTTTTCTATGTATTTAGATTGTATCTTGCATTTTTATTCAAAATTCATAGTAAAGATGAAGTAAAGGCAGTGATCTACTTGGTTGAATAGACTCCCTTCCCAAATCCTAATTATATATTCTGGTTATTTTTAAGCTTAAAGAATTAAAAAAAAAATTTCCCTGCTGTGTATGACAGGTTATGAAAGAGTGTGACCAGCCTTCAAAAGGACTGTTTAAATTATTCCATAAAATATACAGATGGTACTACTGTTATATGAATTTGCAATGACAGAAGTTATTGAGTATTACTGAGTGGTATGTGAGATTATCATTTTGAAGACATGGTTGAAAAATATGGCTTTCAGGTAGCATTTCAGGGTGCCAGTTCCTCTAGTAAGGTATTAGCATGCATCAAGTAAGGCTATATGGAACCCACAAAGGAGCAAACTCTGTGGGGAAGACTACTTTGCATACTGCATAAGGCTCTTCCATCTTTCCTACCCAGTTATATATAGCAGACCTACTGACAAAATTGATTTGCTCTATGTGGTGGCAAGTCACAAAAAACAGAGAAATATGGCCCACATTTTACCTTCTCTCCTTTCCCATTCTTGTTCTGACCTGAACCAACAAAAAAGAAATTAGTACAAGGCTCCCCATGCCTAATGTAGCTCATGAGGAAATAGACAAGAGGGAGGCTCAGACATGGGTTCATATTACTACGGCATTTTGGTGATACTTCCCAACACCACCAATAAACTGAACCCAGGAAATGGGTCACAGCCTTAACCTAATTTCACTTATCAGGTTAGTTGTCTGTCTTGCAGGGAAAGCTACTGGTAATTTTTTTTGTATTTTCCCCTGTACTTTCTAGAGAGTTGGAAGGGAAAATAATAACAAAACATTTTCCCCTGTTCACTTCATTTAGCTCTTCTTACCTTGAAAAGTAGGTAAGAAGGTATGTGTCCATTACATTGCCATGGAACCTTGCTTCTCTTTGGGGTTAAAAATGACCCTGACTAGTAAGTTGCATCTAGACAAGAAGACTCCATGTAGGTAATAGGAAGCTGTAACTTTGGGGTCCTCTGAATGTGAAAATTCTTACAAATGCATGCCCCTTATGGGGACCCTGAGCTGTCACTTGGGAAGATGATGGTTCTTGCTCTGATACATAGACTGGTGTTGCAGGGTCTTCTGAAAGGAGACTCAACATTGCACCACTGGCCAGTTGTTTCCTACCCTTTCTGAGTAAACCCAATGTCAAATGTAGCCTGTTGTCGGCTTGAGTCCTGTTTGATTAAACCTACAACCATCTAGTGCACATTGGAGAAGTAAAACAGAAATCTCTATGTGAGTGAGAAATAAATGTCCTGTAACACTCCCTACTTTCCTTAATCTCTTCAAACTTAAAGCCAAACTTGAAGTCAACTGGGGATTTTGTCTTAAGTCCAAAAGTGATTATCTCCTAAAGTCCAAAATTTCTCTCCCTAAATTCAACCAAATGATAGTATTTTTTTAAAGTAGTAATAATGATTACAAATCTTTTACATAGTGTATTGTCTTAGTCCTTGCAATTCCATGACGTTGATGTTTATTTTGATCATCCTTATTTTTAGATGAGAAAAGTGAGTCTGTGTTTACAGCGTTCATAGCTAGGCCACAGTCCATGATTACAAACTCAGTTGGGACAATTTTGCCATCAAGAAGTGAGAGAAGGTTTGATCTCCGGCACTGGGGGGAAAAATCTAAATTAAGTTTTTTTCAATATCCTCACAAGGAAGGAAATATCCATAAGGAGAGGTAACCACCCATTCCCTATGTCAATAGTATGATCAGAAGACAGAATATTACAAATTCTATAAACAAGTATATGGGGGAAATAAGCCTCTCAAACTCTCGTCAGCTCTGGAATGCACACAGGAACAGAGTCATGTGGGGATTACACAGGAAGGAGAATGTAATACAGTGCCAGGGTTCATTCTCAGTAGTAGTGGGTCTCACCCTAAGTGGGGAAACACTAAGAACCAATGTGATACCTGATTAACCAGATTCCTGGAAAGGCAAAATGAAGAAACTTAGAAAGTACATAGAATCAGAATCTTACAAAGACACCACATCTTGGAGAAGAAAGCTATCCCTTAAGAGAATGGTAAAAAAGGAAGGTAGAGGCTCCACAAAGGATCCAACAGCAACACTCTTTTGACATTTACCTCAGAGATAAAATTAATGTTGACAAAAATGTACATATAATTTTGATAGCTGCCTTATTTTTTAATAGCCAAAGATTGGGGGGAAAAACCTAAATGCCCTGGTATATCCACATAATGAAATATTAGTCAACACTAAAGAGAAACAATTGATAGAACCTAGATGGATTTCAAGGACATTTTGCTGAGTAAAAATAGACATATAAAATGTCACATACTGTATGACCCCATTTGTATAAAATAGAAATGACAAAACTATAGACAACAGAAAAATGGTTGCCCAAGCCAGGGAGGTTGAAGATGAGAGGAAGTGGACAGGTGTGACTGTAAAGTGTTACTACCGGTAGGGATCTTTGTGGTGGTCTACATCTTGACTATGGTGGCAATAAGAAAAATCTATCCATGATAAAATTGCTTAGAACTACATACAAAAGTGAGAGCATTTAAAAGTGGTAAAATGTGAATAAGGTCTAGGGATTGAACCAGTATGTTTCCTTGTCTGGTAGTATTTAAGAGGTTACAAGGGTACATACGACCTCTCTGTACTACTTTCTGCAATTTATAAGAATCTATAATTATTTCAAAATAAAAAATCTTTTTAAAAGAGTTCTATAAAGTATCAAAGACAGACCTTTTTATTGAAAAGTAACTCATTTCACAAAAGCAATTTATCAGAAATTTTTGTGTGTGTTGGGGATTGATCCCAGGACCATGTGCATGCTAAGTACACTTTACTACTGAGCTACTTCCAAAGCCCCGGAGATTATGTTTGAACTATCCCAAACCCCTTACTTCCTCTCATTTAATTAGGTAGTATTGCTGGTAATAACAACAAAAATACCCCTAGAAAAGTACATTCAAAGTTACTCTACAGAGAAAATGGAAAAAAAAACCAAAAAACTGAAAAGTAAAAAAAAGGAGTTTGGAGTGTGCCACTGGTAGAGCACTTACTCAGCAAGTGCAAGAATCTGGGTTTGATCCTAGCACTGGTTGTGTGTGTGTGTGGGGGGGTGTCTTTGGCACAGTATGCTAACATGAATTAATTGTAGATATGAAAAATATCCAAATTAGAAATCCAAAAACTCAAGAGGTGGACAAACATGAAGATTGTGAAATAGCTGCTGAATGAAATCAGGTAAAAAAAAAAATACATAAAACTGAAAATAAAATAAGGGATCAATCACAGAAGACAAATGACAAGAAGTAAGGCACTGAAAAACTGTTTAAAATCTGAAGGAAAGTGAAAAATATGAAAAGACGATCTAATATTCATGTAATTAATTGGAGTCTCTGAGAACAGGATGGAACAATGATGGTCAAAATAAGGTCAAACCGGCAATCTGGCATGTAGGACAATCAATATGATGACTGGCCTCTCCAAAAAGTTAACAATGTAAGAAGAAAAAGGTGGGGAAACTGTTCTAGATTAAAATCAATTAGCCTGCAAATCAAATGCAGTGCATGATCTCTGATTGGTCCTGCTTTTTAAAAGTATAGAGCTTTCTGGACATTTGAGGAAGTCTGAATACAGCTTGATATTAAATTTTACAGAATTATTAACTTTCTAGTTATAATAATGGATTGGTATTTGTTTTGGAAGATATCACTCTGAAAAGAAGCTGAAATATTTAAAGTCATACTACGCCTGCAATTTCAAAGGTTTAGCAATAAATTATGTATGAATGTTGTTGTTGTTAGGTGCTGTCGAGTTGGTATCCGACTCATCGGGACCCTCATAGGGTTTTTAATGGCTGTTTCAGGATTGCCTTGGGAGTGGATTGCCAGGCCCTTCTTCCATTTTTTCAGTGCTGGGAATTGAACTCGGGACCTCAGAGACTGCAGCGCAGCACTCTACCAACTGAGCTAAATCCCAGCCCAACTATATATGAATAGTATGTATAAATCCAAGATTAACAATGATTGAATCTCAGAGGATACACAGAATTCACTACTTTTAATTTTAACTAACTAATTTATTTTGAGATAGGGAACTTCTGATGCTCCTGTTTTTGCCCCCCAAGTGCTGGGATTACAGGTGTATACAACCATGCCTAGTTCTTCAGTTTTTCTTTAAAGTTTTGTGTTTGAAAATGTACATGATAAAGCAAATAGCACATGCCCACACCATTCACTATAGTTCACAAACGTTACTAGGTGCCGTCGAGTCAGGCACTGTGCCATGCATGGCACGAGGGTCAGTGCTTCTCTGCTATTTTAAGGTTTTCAATGGTTGATTGTTTTGAGAGAGAGCTGCCACGTCCTTCTCCCAATCCTACTGTACCCGGTTTTCCTAGGCAGCCTCGAATCCAAGTACTAACCAGGCCTGACCCTGCTTAGCTTCCAAGATCTGATGGGATTGGATGCCAGAGTGGTACAGATGTAGGCACAATACTACAATTCTCAAATCCTTTGGAAAAATGTATTTATACATAGGCTCAGACGTACCTAAATGGCATTCTGATAGCTTTTTACAAAAAATATTTAAGATTGTACAGTGTTGGCACCCCACACTCAATTAAGTTGCAATGTCTTGCTACTTAAAAGTTTTGTGGGTTTTTTGTTGTTTAATAGTATTGGGGTTGGGGTTTTAACCAAAGGCCTGTACATGCTACCACTGAGCTACATCCCTACCCAGCTTTTTATTTTGCATTTTGAGACAGGGTCTTGCTAAATTCAAGCTGTCTCTGGCATCAAAGTTGCAATTTTCTTAACTCAGCCTCCTGAGTTGTCAGGTTTATAGGCATGTTCCATGGCACTGGACTTATTTAGAGCATCTTAAATTTCCATTTCACCCTTAAATTCTGTTACTTTTATCCCATAAGTGAACATTTGGAGTTTGTCTTGTGACAAATTGAATCCACTTGGACTATACACCACATTTTAAAAAGGAAAATACTCCATTTTCAAAGAGGTTGGCTTCAAGACACTTCACTTAAACAAGAACCCTTAAAATCCTTAATACCTAACTTCCACTGCACCTTCTCTACAAGATTTCAACTTTGAACCAAATCCAACTTGAAAATCCATTCCCCCGTATGTCACCTCTTCCACAAACTTAACTTTTCTTAATGACCTCTCATCCTGATGTTACTATTATTTATAATCTTTTGCCATTTGGTACTGTTAGTGTTCCAGATGCAAAAATATATCTGAGCCATGGAAAATTATTGCTGCTACTCTATAGCAATAATTTCTTTTACCTTGTTATTTGTAAAGAAATTTAGACTTCTGTATATTTAATCTGTTAAATGCCCACAGCATTAAAAGGACAGAGGAAAAAAACAATGGTTAATGTATTATCTTTATAATTCAATGAAAAGGCAGTTCGTTGGGCATTTCATGTATTTTCTTCTCTGAGAAGTTCTTCATTTCTTGTCACAAACCAGTAAGCAACTGAGCAGCTTCTGCCTGTACCTAAAATGGAAAAATACATGTTATAAATAAACAGTACAGCTTAGAGAGTAATTTGTGAACTTTATAAACTGGCTTCTAAGAGTTTAAGAATAAAATTTCTCGACAGTGATGACTAGATGAGATTGAGAGAACTCTTCCACTTTAGTACACATCCCTTGACTTTTATACTTTAGAAATTTTATTTGATCTGCTTTAGCCATGGGACAGAAGTAATTCTGCATTGCAGCATGCAACTCGTAACATTTATTTGGTAATAGTAATTAAACATTTCCTATAATAAAAACTAATGTAAATAAATTCACACTTGAGATGAACACTATTGTTTTCAGCAATATTATGCTGGTTAATTACTTACACAATTACAGTAAAGAGTGCTTCAATGAAAACCTATCTGCCTTACCTATCAGAGATGTTTTACCTGTTTATCTTCCTCTGTATGTGCAGGATAGTCTTTGGCTTTCAGTAGCCACAAAGCAGCAAGCTTTCTATTGTTTAGCTTCAAGTATGTCTTTCCTAAAAGCAGCAAGTTTTTGCTGTAGAAATTTGGATCCACTGTACATAAGAAAGGAAAACAAATTTAGCTTGAGAAAGTGTTTTTTTCGTAATTAAGGTTCAAAATTGTGTAGTCAATAAGTGATTAGGCTAACTATAATTCTCTGTTTTATTTCAAGTATCTGTAATATAATTACCATTTACTGAATGTCTACCATGTACCAAGCACTATACCACACATATTTGTCATTTTCATGATTTACTAAATAGGTAGCTACATTTTATAGAAGCTGAGGCTCTCTATAAGAACAGCAATTTTCCTTTTAACCCTTTTTCTCATTGTATCCCAAGTGCCTAAAAACAATGCTTGTAATACAACAGACACTCAGTACATTTGCTGAATGAATGAATGAAATGATACGTAAATTTGATGAACATTTGCTGAATGCCTGCTTTACTTAGGCATGGAGAGAGAATGAAACAGAATCTTTGCTTTTTTTGGAATTTATAATGAAAAGGAGAGAGAAACATAAACACAACTGTCATGTCTGAATGAAGAAATGCTTTAACAGATGTACAAAATTTAAAGTGCTACAAGAAACCACAGAAAAATGCATCTAATTCTTTGAGATTATGTCTGGGATGACTTGGAGGATGAGCAGAATTTTAAGAGAAAAAAATTGAAGATATTCTTCGTTGAAGGATAGTTTAGGAATGTGCAAGTGGACTAATGGTCACCAGAAGCTAGAAAGGAGGTGATGGAGGGAGGCTGGATAAGGGGTACTAAAATAAATTAGATAAGAATAAGATCTACAGCAGAGTAGGGTGACCATTGTTTATAAAATACAGAACTAGAAGAGAATTCAAAGTTTCCCAACACAAAGAAATCTCAGCACTCAGGAGGCTGAGGCAGGAGGATCAAGAGTTTGAGGCCAGCCTGGGCTACATAGCAAGACTCTATCTCAGAAAAAAGAAAAAAATATATTAATGAAGTTCTCTAGGTGCCATGGCACATGCTTACAATCCCAGCAGCTCAGGAAACTACATTGGACTCTAAATTCATTGATTCTTGACAGTTTCCCACCAACAATCTGGAACTTTTTTTTTTTCTTTTGTGCTACTGGGGGTTAAACCCAGGGCCTTGGACTTGCAGGCTTTGCAAGCAAGTGCTGTACCACTGAGCTGCATCCTCAAGCCATTTTTTTAGTCTTTGAGACAGGGTCTCGCTGAATTACACAGACTGCCTCTAGTCTCGTACTTGCAATCCTCCTGCCTCTGCCTCTGTCTCCCGAGATGCTGGGATTACAGGCAATGCGCCCCCGCGTCTGGCTGGACTGTCTGTATTTAAAGCATACTTTCTGGGCCTGGGTGGTGACCTCTCAGATAAAACCTGAAGGATGACTGGAGTTCCAAGGAGTATTTTAACTCCATGAGAGCAGGACAGTGTATATCTAAGGATCTCTAACCTTCAAGTCTCTTAAGGTCCAATTTTTACTGTTGTTATATTTTTAAATCCCTTTGAGAAGATTTCATTTCTAGATTCACTTTCATAACATGAAGTAGTATGATCAGGAAAAGAAATCAATGAAAGGCAATAGTAAACCAGAATTTGTGAATTACAGATATTTCACACTCAAGCTTAATTATTTAGAAAGCATGTTTTAACAACTAAATTCCCTGTTATCATGGAAGCACCTGAACAAGTCAATGTGTATAGGACCTCAAATTTAATACAGTATGTCTTCATTTAATTGATTAAATTTTACAGAAATGTATTTTTAGTGGTTCCCATGGTATGTTTGATAACATATATTTATGTCCTTCTCCTCTTTAGTGTTGCTAGTTTTGTTTCATTTTGCTTTTTCCAGTTCTGGGGATTGAATCCAGGGCCTTACACATGCTAGGCAAGCACTATAGCAATCCACATCTTCAGCCCCAATTATTTTAAAAAGGATACATTTTTAGGATGGGTGGTCACAGTTTTGTAGGGCTACTCATTTTTCAAAATAAGAAAAACATGAAAATTTCAAAAAAGAATATAGTATTCTGCAACACACCAAAACCCAGCCTGGTTTAAAATCAGAGTTCCCATTTAAGTGCCTCTAATTAACTGCATTGGGAGAAGGACCTGGCAGCCCACTCCCAAGGCAATCCTGAAACAGTCAGCCATTGAAAACCCTATGAGGGTCACTTCAACAGCACCTAACAACAACAACAATTAACTGTATAATCTGAAAATAAGACAGTTGTCCAAGCCTCCTCTCAAAAGGAAGGCTGAATTACATTAAATGAAGAGACCATTCCAGAACTACAACTCTAAATTCGGTAGTAGCCTATTTCTTATTTTGGTAATCTTTACTACATAAAAAGACTTTACAAGTTGCTTTACAATATCTAGTACAAAAAGCATAGCAAAAAATACCTTTGTTTTAAAATTCCTATTATAATTTAGCATTCATACAGTTTCAACTATATCAATGTAAAATCAAAAAATTTACCTTCTTCTGCCCTGTGAAAGTAGCCCAAGGCCTGTTAAAAATACAAAGAGCCCTTAACAAAATGAAAAAGATTCAAGTAGACTCATGCATTAATTTTTTCTTCAAAGATCTGTTCCTATATTTAAATATAACTCAGGAAAGAAAATAACATAATAATGATCAGTTCTTCAACACTGAGATTAACATAGCCATTAATATAGGATTGTAATATGTGAACCAATTCTGGTATTTGGTTGCTACTTAGAACTTGTACCATCACATGTAGAAAAACTCACATGTAGAAAAGAATGTTTTTGTGTGTTAGGTCAGCTGTTTTGACCTTTCTCTTAAATCATAACAGTGACTCTTAGTAAAAGCTAGATACAGTCAAAAGCTGACTTTGCTCAGTGATACACTGGTTGTACTTGGTGATTTTATTTTTTTGGTGGTGGTGGTCCTAGAGATGGAACTCAGGGCTCGCACATGCCAGGCAGATGCTCTCTCTATCACTGAGTCATATCCCTAACCCTCATACCAGTGATTTTTAAAAGTCCATTATTAATGAAATTCCTATATACACTATTACTGTGAATCTGAAATTCTCTGCTGAATCTTTATATAATAAACTACAATTTCTATAAATATATCATCTAGTGACAATTTCTTAGGAATATAATTAATTTGTTAGAGTAGTGATGTCTGTATTCTGTTCATCTTTTTTCCTTAGGATGCATTCTTTTTAGAAACAATAAATATTTCCCAACTGTATTCTAATTATATGTCAAAATATTCTTTATGTCAAATTCTATACTATAGCTTCCAGGGGCAAAAAAGAAAAAAAAAAGCTACTTGTTATGACAGAGCAAGTATTGGGAGAATTTTTTCTGTTTTTTAACTTTTTCTTTTTCTCTTTTTTCTTTTTCTTTTTGCAGTACTGGAGGGCTGAAGCCAAGGCCTCTTGCATACTTTCAAGTACTCTACCACTGAGCTACACCCTCAACCCCTATTTTATTTTTTTATCTTGAGACAGCATTTTGCTAAATTACACAAGTTGCCTCAGGAATTGAACTTTGGATCCTCCTGCTTCTGCCTTCCAAGTCCCTGTGATTACAGTTGAGTCCCTGGGGTTAGAGTCCCAAGAATTACAGTCCTGGGCCACTACACCCAGCCCTAAGAATTTTTTCACCTGCCTATTTCCTTATACACTGAAAATTTTGTTTGCCAAGGAGGTTGGGAGTGTAGGTCAGTAGTAGAGCACATGCTGTAGGCAAGCACATGGCCTTGGTTCAGTCCCCAGCCCCGCTACACCCCTTCAAAACAAATTCCTATTAATTCAAACATGTTCTTTATTTCCCTAAACGATTATTGTGATATATAATACCTAAAGCATCCTGGGTAACACCTGATGTATTTCGTGTTCTACTTTATGATTTCATATGGTATAGATTTCAAATACAAAATGAAGGTAGATTTTAGTCATAAGGTATTTTAGCTGAGGGTATATCAGAATTACCAATCACTCACCTAAATGGGGAGGGGAGAAAAAAAAAAAACACTCACCAGTCCTGGATAATAAGTATTTTTAGCCTTTGTGTCATGATAGTTGAATTGGGTCATTAGAAACTTGGCTCAAGTCCCTCACTGAATCAGAGCTCCATATGTGTGGACACTGCAGAATGGCGCTGTAGTTAAGAAATGGGTATTAACTTAACAAAGGACATCACACTACCTCCTCATAAGTGGAACTAGGAGGAGTTGCAAACAGCATTTTAGCAATTCTTCTTTGATACCAAGGCATTTCAGCAAATGTGTAACACCTATAAAATAAAAAAAATAAAGCAGCATTGTATATTCAAATTGTACCTTTATTTCATTTCAAGAGAACTAAATGCCTCAATAGATATTATAAAAGAACTCTATTATACTTTTAAACAATTTGCACTTTACATGATAGCCAATTGGTTTATATTTGTACTAAATTATCTAGAGACTGACTTGATCCAGTACTTGGGGTATATTTCATGATTATATGTAAATAGTAATAGTACAAGCAATGATAATATAGTATATCATCTACTTTGTGCCAGGTGCTGGGCTAAATGATTGTTGTTGCTGTTCGGTGCCTTCGAGTTGGGTCCAACTCATAGGGTTTTCAATGACTGATTATTTCAAATTGCTTTGGGAGTGGGCTAAATCTTTCCCCCATTTTTGTGGTGCTGTGGATCAAACTCAAGGCCTCAGAGAGAGCAGAAGCAGCACTCTACCAACTGAACTAAACCCCAGCACCTGGGCTAAATGATTACTCTCTTTATATCTGTTCCTCACAAGGCTTACTATCATTAGGTAAGGCAGGCTTACTATCATTTGTTTGCTTTTGGCTTTGGTTTTTTTGAGGCAGGGTTACTGTATGTAGCCCAGGATGGCCTTGAACTCACTATCCTCCTGCCTCAGCCTCCAGAATGCTAGGATTACAGGCATGGGGCACCATGTTCAGCTCATAACTCCTGTATTTTCATATAAGAAAAACTTAGACCAGTTTAAAAAAACCTTGCTAAGAAAAAATGACAAAACTAAACAGGACATGCTTGCATGAGTAACAACCAACAATTTAAGTCTACTTTTAAAGGAGTGAAGCAAATGATTAACATCCAAAAATTTTTTCAACTTTCTGAAATGAGTAGGAAAAAAAGTTTTAGATCTTGGACTAGGGTCTAAACTTAAGGCAGAGAGCACATCTCATATTTGCTAAGTGAATGTCCCTCAATAACTATTAAGCCTTGGGAGATAGTTAACTATGCTATTTAGCTTGAAAAATATTTACTTCTCTTTTTAGAAAGTTTGATGCAGGACTGTTTATGCTGTTACTTCTTTTGTTGTTGTTGTTTTGTGCCATCGAGTCAGTATCTGACTCATAGCAACCCTGCGTACAACAGGCAAAACACTTATTGTCAGTGCTTCTCTGCTGTTCATAGGGTTTTCAATGGCGGATTGATTTCTGGGAGTGGGTTGCCAGGTCTGTCTCCCAAGCCTACAGCACCTGGTGTTCCCTGGCCGTCTCCCATCCAAGTACTAACCAGGCCCGACCCTGCTTAGCTTCTGAGATCTGATGGGTTCAGATGCCATAGGGCTATGGCTGCAGGCATTACTCCTTTTAAGATGGCCATAAATACTGTGTATTCTCTAATCAGCATACTTTCAACAGTTTTGTTGTTGTTAGGTACTGTTGAGTCAGGTCCGATTCATAGTGACCCTGTGTACAAGAGAACAAAACACTCCCTGACACTGTGCCATGCCCAGCACTATTGTCAGTGCTTCTCTGCTATTCATAGGGTTCTCATTGGTGGATTGTTTGGGGACTAGGATATCAGCTCCTTCTCTCTACCCTGCATCACCTGGTATTCGCAATCAATCTCCCATCCAAGGACTAACCAGGCCAACCCTGCTTAGCTTCTGAGATTGGTGGGAACGGATGACAGGGTGCTATGGCTGCAGACTCAACAATTTTACAGGGCTACAGAATATGGTGCAGATTAGAATGGCGTGCAGATTTAATTCGAGGTCTAGAGAGCTCTCATGTGAATCCAACCCACACGATTCTACTCTGCACCTGATTTTTCAGCCCTCTAAAACTGTTGAAAGGATAAAGATTAGACGGAGAATATACAGTATTTACCTCAACTGTCTATACTCAAAGAAATGGTGGTCAACTTGTCATCTCAAAGGACTCTTACCCCAGCATATATTCATAGCCAAATACCAGCAAAATAATGATCCACATGAGATCACATTGAAAACAGAAAGATTATATTGTTCCTTAATCGAGTATGTATTTGACAAATTTTGAAGCTACAAAGACTCTCTTGAGGCATCCTACTTTATTACTGTAGATTGTTACTGTTAGGTACCATTGAGTTGGGTCCCACTCATAGCAACCCTGTGTATAACAGAACAAAACACTCCTTGAGACTGTGCCAAGCCTGGCACTGTTGTCAGTACTTCTCTGCTATTCACTGGGTTTTTCAGGGGCTGATTGGGAATGGGCTACCAGGTCCTTTTCCCAAGACATTCAGCACTGGGTATTCCCAGGAGGTGTCCCTTTCAACTAGTAACCAGGGATTAGCTTCTGAGATCTAATGATATCAGATGCCAAGGTGGTATAGCTGCAGGCTATAATCCAATTTCACTTAGCATTCTAAGAACAATCTTTCCCAAGAAAGAGAATTTAAAGGTCTACAAAAAATTTAAGATCTTTTTAGTCTAAGTCTAAATGACCTGAATAACCATGTTTAATGCTGTTGTTTAGTGCCATGGAGTTGGTCCGACTCATAGCAGCCCTCATAGGGTTTTCAATGGCTCATTGTTCGGGACTGTTTCAGGAATGGGCTGCCAGATCCTTCTCCCATTTTTGTGGTGCTGGGGATCCAACTCAGGCCCTTAGTGCAGAGCAGCATTCGCCAACTGAGCTAAACCCCAGACCCATATTTAACCTTACCATAATCAATTTTAATGTGGTCTAACAAATACGTGCACACGTGCAATTTAATGGGTTTAACTCACTGAGCCCTGCTGAATAATACTTTAAAATATTTTACATTTTGCTTTTGTATATACTACAAAATAAGCATTTATACATACCATGAAATAAGATGATACTAAATAATACTGAAATAGTAAAGAAATTTTCTTACCAAATACCCATAAGGTGAATTGAGGTTGCATCTTTAGGGTTCAGTTCAATTGCTTTCTATTAAGAAATAAGAAATTCAATCATATTTGGTTTTCTCAACAGCAGTAAGTGCTTAACTATGCTTGCTGAAGCCATGATTTAAAAAAAATTTTAGTCAACACCAACTTTCTCCTCCTGATTCTTTGATTAATTTGTTTGAATACACTGAATGACTTGTATTATAGATACTATTTTGTACTAAGGATACTATTTTATAAAACTCAGAAACTGATGTTGCATCTACTGAGAAAAATCACAACAAACAAATTAATTATAAAGACAGTTTAATAACCTACAGCTTTCAATGTTTCTTTTAGATTAAAAGAACTGAAACACATATATTCAGAAAAATACTGGCTTTTAAAAATCATGAACTTGAATAATTCATCAGTACCTCAAAATGCTCCTTGATAATGTAGGCATTTGCAATTTTAACCTTGATGCCTTCATAATCTCCAACATCACTAATGCAGATTGCATACCACTAAAAGTAGGGGGGAAAAAGGTATAACACTCTTAATATTCCATGCAATACAAAGAAAAATTATGTAATTATTCCTCAATTGTCATTCTCATTTAGAAAAGGTCATTGACCATAAAACTACTAAAGATACAAAGAAAAGTGGACACGGCCATCTAGGAACTCAGGGAGAGCCCATTTGCAGACAACAATACAAGGTACAAAGTGATGAATTATCTAAGAAAACTACCTGTAGAACGAAGAGATAAAAGATCATGTTTATGGTCTCAGTATAAATTTAGAAAAATTTCAAATTGAGTAGCACTTTATTTTATCCTCTTTTCTGAGATCTGCCTCTCCTTCGACACCTGCATTGTTACAGTAGGAACAGCCACAAATGTCAATTGTGATATTATCCCCAGAGCCATAGTTGGACAATAGAACCAAGCTGAGACAATGTGAGTTACTCCCGAAGAACTGACTTTAAAACATCAAAACTTCATAAATCCTGCTGTTGTGGAAAGTTGTTACACTTAGAGTAAGGTGGAAAAAAGTTTGCAGTGAAAAGGATTTGCAAATAATGGCATAGAAGAATGACAATTAATGAAGTCTCAGAGCAATCAAGTCAGTTTTTTCTTGAGGCTCCAGAAGGTCCCTGCCTTTGGGTTCAGTGAAATACAACAGTTTCTTATAACAAATGCCTCTCTCCCTTTTTGTTTGAGCTAATTTCTATAGGATTTTAATAAATATAATAAAAAGATCTTAATGTTGTTGTGTTGTTGTTAGGTTCCGTCGAGTCGGTATCCGACTCATAGCGACCCTCTGTTCAACAGGGGAAACACTATTGTCAGTGCTTCTCTGCTGTTGATAGGGTTTTCAATGGCAGATTGCTTTTTGGGAGGGGGTTGCCAGGTCCTTCTCCCAAGCCTACAGCTTCTGGTGTTCCCAGGCGGTCTCCCATCCAGGTACTAACCAGGCCCGACCCTGCTTAGCTTCCGAGATCTGACGGGAACGGATGCCACAGGGCTACCGCTGCAGGCAAAGATCTTAATACAACTTGTTTAAATCTACTCTCCATTGAAATTTTTTGTATTTCTTTGTTTATTGAAAATATAAAAGTGTACTTTGAAACACATACACATACACACCCCTCTATAGACTATGCTCATTTAGTCTCCATTGAAGTTATCCAGTTGCCCAAATTCAGTTGACTAAAAGGGTCACAGAGGGCTTTAAACTTGGTGCTCTAACCTTCTCCCACATATTAGGGCTCCGGATAAAACCTTTTCTTGTCAAGGGCTGGGGATGCAGCTTAGTGGAAGAGTGCTTGGCTAGCATGCACAGTCCCCCAGTACCCCCCATCCCCAAAAATCTCTTATGTGTTTATTTCCTACATACAAAGCAAATGCAAACTTATGGATGATTCCTAAACATATTCCCCTTGATTAGATTGCCATTTACTTTATAGGACTCTTCATTAATGCTCATATTAACAAGAGCTGATGGTAGGAGATGTGATCATAGGTGATTTTTATTTCCATATTTGTACTTTTTTTAATTTCCAAAATATCCATTCTCTATGAGTTCACATTTTTAAGAGAAGTTTTATTTTAAATAGATATTCTAGGCAGGAAGAGGCAATTTCTAGACTCAGCGTATTACCTAAAACACTAAAAAAAAAGATAAAAAGTAAAGACTTTCAAGCATGCCTGTGGAAGGTACCCCACTACTTAGTTGGGTAAACATCATCATTTACATTTGAAGAAACTATCCAAGGATGAGAGAAGAACCACACAAAAGGATTTAGATGTCCAGAGCTCCCTTAAGGCTGAGAATGTCAGTTGTGGGAAGTATTAGATTAAATGCTGCGTTAATCCTAACAAGGGGTTGGGGTTTAGCTCAGTTGGTAGAGTGCTCCTCCACACTCTCTGAAGACCCAGGTTCAATCCCCAGCACCACAAAAATGAGATGGACTTGGCAATCCACTCCTGAAGCAATCATAAAATAATCGGCCATTGAAAAACCTATGAGTCAGATATGACATGATGGCACCTACAAACAATTCTAACAAATCTTAAAACAAAATCCAAAAGAATCAAAATTGTGTATAACTCAACCATGTCCAAGAACACAGCTCAGGAGTATTTTTAATAATACAAAAATATTCAGCACCTTCAAAGTAAATTTCACAATGCATGGCATCAATTCTTCATAAAAAATTATTAGTAATGCAAAAGAAGACTCATGAGGGGAAAAAATTGAAAAAGAACTATAAGTAATACAAATGGCAGAATTTATAGACCAAAAATGTAATGTATAACTATATTTCACATATTCAAAAAGCTAGAGGAAAGCCAACCATGTTGAATAAGGAAATTCAAGATATTAAAGGCAGAGAAACAATGTAGACAAAAAGATTACTGAATTTGAAGACAGCAATAAAACTAATCAAAACAGACACTGAGAGGCAAGAAGCTAAAGACGAGGTCATCAGTGAACATTTGGATAATATAAGTGCAGTTGGAATCCCAAAAGAACAATAGTAATTACAGAAAAGAACCACAAAACTACTTACAGGAACCAGAGCAAGATAGCAAGTGGAACAAAGCCCTTGAGAGATCCTCTTCCCACAGAAATATCTGAACAGCTACTGACACAAAACTACCTGCACAAGAGCTGGGGGAACCAAGTGAGAGGCAACAACACCTGGTTTTAGCATGTTGTTGTTAGGTGCCGTTGAGTCGGTATCCAACTCAAAGCGACCCTACGTACAACAGGCGAAATTCTGTTGTCAGTGCTTCTGTGCTATTCATAGGGTTTTCGATGGCAGATTGATTTTAGCATAGAAGAGTGACAAAGCATGCTAAAATTATTCACAATAAACGATAAGTAAGCAAGAAGATTATTTACTATGACCAAGTGGGATTCATCCCAAAGATGTAAGGTATATTAGTTCAACGTTTCAAAAGAACGAAAGACAAAAACTACAGGAATATCCCAATAAATTCAGAAAAGGCACCTCACAATATTCAATATCCTTTCATGATTTAAAAAAAAAAAAGACTGAATTAGGTATAAAAGGAAATGAACCTCAACATAACAAAGGCCATACATAACAAGCCCACAGCTAACACCATACTGAATGGGCAAAAGTTTCCTGTTGTTCCGTGCTGTTGAGTCGGCGTCCAACTCATAGTGACCCTATGTACAACAAGAGAAACACTATTGTTAGTGCTTCTCTTCTATTCATAGGGTTTTTAATGGCTGATTATTTTTTGGGAGTGGGTGGCCAGGTCCTTCTCCCAAGCCTACATACAGTACCTGCTGTTCCCAGGAGGTCTCCCATCCAAGTACTAACCAGGCCTCACCCTGCTTAGCTTCTGAGATCTGACAGGATCAGACACCATAGTGGTATGACTGCAGGCTTAAAACGTTTCCTAGCCATACTTCTTATATTTCAACATGGAAATTATGTCTAAAGAACTAAAGGATGAGAACAGTGTTTCACTAAATATAGAATATCAATAAAGAGATGGACGATAGGAAGTATAAAAAGAAACCAAACAAATTTTGAAGCTGAAAAGTACTATAAGTAAATTGGGCATTGTGGTGCACGCCTGCAATCCCAGCACTAGGAAAGCTGAGGCAGGAGATAGTGAATGCCAGGCCAGCCTGAGTTACATAGGCAGATGCTGTCTCAATAAAATAAAAGAAAATTTTTAAAAATTTAAAAAAGTACCATAACTGAAATGAAAAATTCAGTAGCAAGCTCAACAGCAGATTTGAGAAAGCAGGAGAAAAATATCAGCTATCATAAAGATTATCCAGTAGGACCAACAGAAAGGAAAAACAATGAAAAGAAAGGAATACAGCCTTAGAGAACAGTGAAAAACCACTGAAAATCTAAATATGCACAATAGGAATCTCAGGAGAAAAAGAAGAGGGAACAGAAAGAATATTTGAAAATCCAACTGGAGGAAGCTTCCCTACCCTTTATGGAAAAGCAAATGGATCCCAAGTAAGACAAATTCAAAGAGATCCACAGCTAAACACAGCATAATCAAACTGTCAAAAATAAGAATCTTAAAAGCAGCAAGAGTGAAAAGACCTACGTCAAGTACAAAAATGTACAATAAAATTTAACAGCCAGTCTGTCTTTTTTTTTTTTTTCCTTTTCTTTTTTTGTTACTCGAGGGTACCTCAGACTTTGTGCATGTGAGGCAAGTGCTCTACTATTGAGCTGCACTCCAAGCCCCTTTTTTATTTTTTGAGACAGGGTCTCTCTCAGTTGTACAGGCTGTCTCTGGCTTTGGATTCATGGTCCTCCTGCCTGAGCCTGCCAAATCACTGGGATTTATAGGCATGTGCAATGGCAGATGGCTTAATAGTTGAGTTTTCATCAGAAATCCTAGATAGTTTGGGCTGTTATAACAAAATGCTAAAGGCCAAGTAAATTAAGCAACAGAAATTCATTTCTCATAGTTGTTGTTGTTGTTGTTAGGTGCCGTCGAGTCGGTCTCCGACTCATAGCGACCCTTGTAGGGTTGTCAATGGCTGACTGTTTCAGGATTGCCTTGGGAGTGGACTGCCAGGTCCTTCTCCCATTTTTGGGGTGCTGGGAATCGAACTCAGGTCCTCAAAGACTGCAGAGCAGCGCTCTACCAACTGAGCCAAATCCCAGCCCTCTCACAGTTGTAGAGGCTGGCAAGTCCAAGAACAAGATGCAAGCCAATTTAGTCAGAGTAAGAGGGAAGAAGCAGAGATTTATAAAAGTAAAATTTTGTATACCAATGAAATCTACGTTGACGTCCGAAGTACATTGCTATAAACTAAGATGTTAAGTCTCTGAACCACCACTAAGAAAGTAATTCAAAAATATACAGTATAAGAAACAAGGGAATTAAAATGGTGTGTGCGGCACACATATCTAATTCCAAAAAAGGACACTAACAGAGGAACCGAGAAACAAAATGACATGATAAATAGAAAGCCAATAGCAAAATGGCATCATCAATTATATTACATGGAAATGGGTTAACCTATTCAATTAATGGGTAGGAGTTGGCAGAATGCATTTAAAAATATCAGTCAATATACTTTATAAAACACTGCAGAGCAGAGAAACATAGGTTGAAGGTAAAAGGATACAAAATCATACTTCATGCAAATAGTATTAGAAAAGTTGTAGTGCTGTACTAACACCAAACTAAGACAAAAATGTTACTAGACACTTTATTAAGAAAATATAACAGCTGGGCACAGTCACACATGCCTGTAAGCCCTGTAATTCCAGTGACTAAGGAGATGAAGGCAGGAAGACTGCAGTTCCAAGGCCAGAGGCAACCTGTGTAATTTAGCAAGACCCTGTCTCAAGATAAAAAATAAAAAAGCAGCTGGGAGTGCAGCCTACTGGTAAGAGCACTCGTAAAGTATGCACAAGGCCATGGGTTCAGCCTCCAGTACTACCAAAAAAAAAAAAAAATGTAACAGTTATAAACAAATAGACACATGTAACAGAGCCCTAAAATACACAAAACACATGCTGAGAGACTACAAGAGAGAAACACACATTTCAACTATGTTGTTGTGTTAGGTGCTGTCAAGTCGAGTCCGACTCATAGTGACCCTATGTACAGCAGATCGAAACACTTCCCGATTCTGTGCCAGGCAAACGATCTTATTTATGTTTAAGCCCATTGTTGCAGACACTCTGTCAATCCATCTGGTGGAGGGTTTTCCTCTTTTGCGTTGACCTGCCACTCTCCCAAACATGATGTCCTTCTACAGGGATTGATCTCTCCTGACTACATGTCTGAAATATGTAAGACACAGTCTGGCCATTCTTGCTTCCAAGGAGTACTCTGGTTGCACTTCTTCTAGGACAGATTTGTTGGTTCTTTAGGCGGTCCATGATATATTCAATAGATGTCTCCAGCACCACAATTCAAAAGCATTAATTCTTTTTCCGTCTCTCTTGTTCAATGTTCAA
>VMDO01000029.1:537902-606617 GCA_007922755.1 Pedetes capensis
GTGACATCTTTGCTTTTCAATACTCTAAAGAGATCTTTTGCCACAGCTTTTCCTAGAGCAATGCGTCTTTTGATTTCTTGACTGCTGCTTCCACGGGTGTTGATTATAGAGCCAAGCAAAGCAAAATCTTGGACAACCTCAATCTTTTCTCCATTTATTGTGAAGTTGCGTGCTGACCCAGTCGTAAGGATTTTTGTTTGGTTGATGTTTAGTCATAACCCATATTGAAGGCTATGATCTTTGATCTTCATCAGTAAATGTTTTAAATCTTCTTCACTTTCAGCAAGCAGAGTTGTGTCATCTGCATAACGCAGGTTGTTAATGAGTCTTCCTCCAATCTTGATGCCGCATTCTTCCTCATAAAGTCCAGCTTCTCGGATTATTTGCTCAGCGTATAAATTGAAGAGATAGGGTGAAAGTATACAGCCCTGACACACACCTTTCTCAACTTTAAATAATACTTGGAAATATCAACACCCTACTTCCAAGAATGGACTGAAAGACTATACAGCTGGGTGCCATGGTACACAGTTGTAATTCCAGCACTCAGGAGGCTGAGGAAGAAGATCACAAGTTTTGAGACTAGAGGCAACCTGCGCAACTTAGCCAGACTGTGTCTCAAAATAAAAAAGTAAGAAAAGGTTGAGGGGTGCAACTCAGTGCCATGCACAAGGCCTTGAGTCAACCCCTGAGTACTGAAGAAAAAATAGACAAGCTAGACAAAATTGGCAAGGAGATAGAAGATTTGAACACATAAACTATTAGACCTAATGTGCACCTACAACAAACTCAATGGCAGCAGAATCATATTCTCAAATGTACATGGAACATTTTCAGTGATTAATTATGTTACACTATAAATCAAGTCCTAATAAATACTGAAAAATAAAAACCATAAAATAAGCCCAGCAAAGTGGCACATGCCTATAGCCTCAATGACTCAGAAGGCGGAGGTAGGAGGATTGCAAGTTTAAAGTCTGTGTAACTCTGAGACTCTGTGTAACTCAAGATAAAAAATAAAAATGGGCTGCAGGTGCAGCTCAATGGTAGAGCACTTGCAAATTATGCATGAAGCTCTTGGTTCAACTCCCAGGTGCTGCCAAAAAAACAAAAACATACAATCTCTGACCACAGTATCTTTTTCCCAACAATCAGGAATAAGACAAAGACATCCACTCTGATCACATCTATTAAACACCATACTGAAAGTTCTAGCTAGATAAATTGAACAAGAAGAGGAAGTTAAAAGGTGTCCATACTGAAAATGAAAAAAATAAAACTATATTTACAGCTGGCATGATCCTGTACCCCTAAAAAACAAAACAAAAAACTACTGGATCTAATAATTGAGTTCCAAAAACATGCAGGATACAAAATCAATATCCAAGTATCAGTTCCATTCCTATATACTAGCAATAAACAATCGGAAAATGATGTTAAGAAAATAATTCCATTTATAAGAGTATCAAAAATAAAATGCCTAAAGCCAGGCATAGTGGTATAATTCCAGTATTTTGGTGGTAAAAGCCAGGCATGGCGTATAATTCCAGTATTTTGGGAAGGGGAGGCAAGAGGATTGCAAGTTCAAGGCCAGAGGCAGCCTGTGAAACAGTGAGATCATGTCTCAAGATAAAAAAATTTTGAAAGGGGTTAGGGTGCGGTTAGGGGTGGTCAACGCACTTGCAAAACATGCACAAAGCCTTGAGTTCAACTCACCAATACCACAAGAATAGATAAAGTAAAATAAAAAAAAATAAAATAAAATACTTACAATTAAGCTTAATCAAGTAAGTCTAAGACCTGTACACTGAAACTATAAAACACTATTGAAAGAAATTAAAGATCTAAATAAATGGAAAGAAAACAAGTAAGTAAATGGACTGGAACACTTAAAAATGCATGTATGTTCGACTTATTTTTTTTTCAAGAGTGAAAAGACCTTTCAATGGAGGAAGATTTTTTTTTTTTTTTTTAGTAAATGATACTAGTGATGACTGGATATTTACATGCAAACAAACCTGGACCCTTACCACACACCATGCAAAAAAAAAAATGGTGTCAAATGGATCAAAAACATAAATGTAAAAGCTAAAAAATACAAAACTCTTTGAAGCAAGCACAAATATTGATCTCCATAACTTCAGATTAGGCACTAATTTCAATTTTAGAGATGATACCAAAGGCACAAGCAAACAAAAAATAAATTGGCGTTCATCAAAATTAAGAACTTGTAGATCAAAGAATACTACCAAGAAAGTGAAAAGAATCTACATGATGGGAAATAATATTTATAAATCACATATCTAACAAGGAACTAGTATCTAGAATATAGAAAAAGAACTCTTACATTTCAACAATAAAAAGACAAGTCAATTTAAAAATGGGTAAAGAATGTGAACAGATGTTTTCCCAAACATATACAAATGCACCAAATGTTCATGAAAAGATGCTCAGCATCATTTGTTATTAGGAAAAGACAAATCAAAACCTCAATAAGATAACACTTTATACCCACTATTGTTGTTGCTGTTGTCAAGTGCCTTTAAGTCAGATCCAACTCCTATCAACCCTGTGTACAACAGAATGAAACACTACCCAACACCGTGCCATGCACACAGTCTTTTTATGTTTGAGCCCAATGTTGGCCCAGCCACTGTTTCTTCTCATTTTGAGTCGTGTCACATCAGCAAAAGGAGGTCCCATGGGCTTTACTACATTCCTGTCATTAATGTCGACTACTTTAAGGAGGCAACTCTTCCCCAGTTTTTCTTGAATGGCTTCTAGTCTGTGGGGCTCATTTTCCTGCATTATATATGCCATGCTTTTCTGCTATTCATAGAGTTTTCTTTTTCTTTTTTTCTTTTCTTTTGTTTTTTGTGGTACTGGGGGCTGAACCCAGGGCCTCACACACACTTTTTTTGCATGAGCTCTACCACTAAGTGACACCCCCAGCCCCTTTTTTATTATTTACATTGAGACAAGGTCTCACTAAGTTATGCAGGCTGCCTCTGGCCTCAAAAGTGTGATCCTCCTGCCTCCTCCTCCTGAGTTGCTGGGATTACAAATGTGCGCCACTGCACATGGCTCTTTCATAAGGAATGGCTAGTCGTTTTGGAAGTGGGATGTTGTGTCCTTCTCCCTAGTCTGTCTGAATCTGGAAGCTCAGACCTGTCCACTGTGAGGTGGCCCTGCTGGTATCTGAAATACCAGTGGCATAGCTTCCAGCATCACACAAGTCCCCACAGCAAGACAAGCTGACAGACATGTGGGGGTTACACCCATTAGGATGGCTATAAAAAACTACAAAACCACATACTGGTAAATAGATACACAAATTAGAAACCTCATATGTTCCTGGTGGCAATGTAATATAGTGCAACTACTCTGAGAAATAGTTTCCAGTTCTTCAAAAAGAATTACACAGAATTCATATAACCAACCAATCCCACCCCTGTGTATACACTGAAAAAAAATGGAAAAGCATTTCAACAAATACGTGTACATTGAAAGTTCATAGCTGTGTTATTAAAACTAGCAATATGGAAATAAACCAAATGTCCATCAACTAACGAATGGATAAATAAAATGTAGATTATCCACACAATAGAATATTTACCCATTAAAAAGAAAGTACTAGTACATGTGGATAAACATCAAAAAATTGTTAAGTTAAAGACTCTAGGCCCAAATGACCATGTATTGTATGATTCCACTTATATGAAATATCTAGACTAGCTAGATGTTGAGGTGCACACCTGTAATCCCAGTACTTTGGAAACTGAGGAGGGATGATCAAGGCAAGCTCAAGGCCAGCCTGGTTTACACTATGAGTTCTAGGATAGCCTCGGCTACACAATGAGTCCTTATCTCAAACAAGTAAAAAGAAAAGGGGGTAGAGAGTACAGAAAAGGAATATCCAAAATAGATAAAATCACAGACACAGAAAGTAAATTAGTGTTTGTCAAGGGCTGCAGCTAGGATGGATTGGAAACAGCATTTCCTTTCAGGGTGATGAAAATGCTTTGGAAATAAGAGGTGTCAGTTGCATAACATGGTAAACTAATTGCTACTGGGCTGTACTTTAAGAGGGTAAATTTTATGTTATGTGAATTTACCTAAAAAAAATAAAAACAGATGTTTATACAAAAACTTGAACATAATTGTTTAAAGCAGCATTAATTGCAACAGTCCAAAGATGAAAACAATCTAAATGTCCATCTCACCTGATAAGCACATTGAAAAAGTTGTAAATCCACTCACTGGAATATTATTTAGTCATAAAAAGAATGAAACACTGCCATGCTCAATGTGGATGAATCTTGAAAATATGATGCTATGTAAAAGAAGCCAGAGAGCCACACAGTGTCTGATTTGTCCAGATTAGGCAGATGAATAGACAGAAAGTAGATTAGTACTTGTCAAGAAATGGGAGGAGACAGGAATCGGGATAACTGGTAATAGGTATCAAGTTTACTTTTTGAGTAATGGAAATATTTTGGAATTAGATAGTGATGACAATTATACAATTATACAATACAGTGCCTATGCTAAAAACACTGAATTGTACACTTTTAAGCTGTGAATTTTATGTAATATGAAGTATATCTTAATCCACTCTTGACCAGTCACAAATAAACTCATGTTTTCAAGCCAAAATGTTGACCGAATGAGTTAACTCATGTTTAGCTTATGCAATCTTTAAAACTCAGAGCTATACAGAATTTTGTAAAAGCTTTCTTGATCATGTTCAGTTGTGTTTACTTTAATATAAAAAAGAATTATTTTCTAGATATTAAGATTTTCATAATTTTAATATTACAAAATGTTCAAACATGATGCATCATGACAGTGAAGAATTTTTCAATGGATTCCATGCAGATATTTTGTCTGACCGTTCAAGTGACTTTGAAATATATAGCAGTGATGTGGAAGATGATAGTTTATTGGAAGATACTTAAAGTGGTATAAAAAAGTACTATTGGCTGGGCGAGGTGGCTCACGCCTGTAATTCCAGTGGCTCATGAGGTGGAGGCAGGAGGATCACAAGTTCGAGACCAGAGGCAGTCTGTGTGACTTAGCAAGACGCTGTCTCAAAAAGTAAAAAAAAAAAAAAAAAAAAAAGAGCTGGGGCGCGGCTCAGTGGCCCAGCGTTTGCAAAGCATGTAAGCGCGAGGCCCTGGGTTCAACCCCCCAGTACCACAAACAAAAACAAAAACAAAACAAAACAAAAGACTATTGGACCCATTACACTTTACTTGAAACATTTAAAATTACTGTAACTATAATTTACAAAATGAAAGGAGATATAATTTCTACTAGAAGTAGCTAGGGAATGGATAATTGATGATTCACATGAATGTAGCACAGAACCTGGCATCTATCTCTAAAAGAGCCGCTTCCAAAGATTTACCTTTCAGGCTTTCAGGAAAACTTCAAAGAGCACAGTTCAGAAAAAATAATCGCTGGCAAAAAAAAAGAATGCCACTAGAGCATGTAAAGTATGCTTTTCAAAAGGAAAGCAGAGCGAAATTACATGTATTTGCAAAACCTGTTGTGTACCATTGCATGCTATAGGTGAATGCTATAGTTTATCATACCAAAAAATTATTATAAATTATATAGAAGATATGTAAGTGTATCATACCAAAAAATTATTACATGTTAGATAGAAGATACATACGAAGTTTCATGTCAATACATTACATATAAATGAAGTATACTGAATTTTATTTAGATGTTTCATTTTCACATTTAATTAGGGAAAAAATAGCCAGTGAAATAGAATAGCTTTAACAATGTATTAATTAAAAATTCCATTAAAAATATAGAAATAAAAATGAAAGACCTATCACCTGCCTACAAGGAGTATATGTTAAATATCAAGGGAAAGACCTTAAACTCCCAGCTACTTGGAAGGCTGAGGCAAGCAGATCCCTTGAACCCCAGAGCTTGAGTCCCATTTGGTGAACACAGGGAGATCTTGTCTTAAACCAAAAACAAAACCAAAAGAAAACCCTATAAATAGGTTAAAAGTAAAAGGAAGAAAAGTATATATTACACTAACATTAATCAAAAAAAAGCAACAGTGGCTACAATATCAGACAAATAAGAATGCAAAACCAAGAGTATTTCCAGAGATAAAGAGGATAATTTTACAATGACAAAGAGGTCAAATCACCATGAAAATATAACAGTCCTAAATGTTGATAGGCTAGAGTTTAGTTCAGTTGGTAGAGTGCTGCTGTGCACTCTCTGAGGCCCTGGGTTCAATCCCTGGCACCGCAGAAATGGGAGAAGGACATCGCAATCCACTCCCAAAGCAATGTGAAACATTTGTTGATGAAGACCAAAGAACACAGCCTTCAGTAGGGATTGTGCCTCAACATCAACAAAACAAAAATCCTTACAACTGGGTCAGAAAGCAACTTCATGATAAATGAAGAAAAGACTGATATTGTCTAAGACTTTATTTTACTTGGTTCTACAATCAACACTTGTGGAAGCAGCAATCAAGAAGTTAAAGACACTGCACTGGGCAAAGCTATTGCAAAAGACCTCTTTAAAGTGCTGAAAAGTAAAGATGTCACACTGAAGATGAAGGTGTGCCTAACTCATGTCATGGTATTTTTCAGTCTCATTATACAGTTATGAAAGCTGGACACTGAATAAGGGAGACAGGAGAAGAATTGAAGCTTTTGGATTATGGTGCTGGAGACAAATACTGAATATACCATGGACTGCCGAAAAGGACGGAAAGATCTACCTGGAAAAAATGTAACCAGCGTGCTTCTTGGAAGCAAGGATGGCTAGACTGCATCTTACCTATTTTGGACATGTAGTCATGAAGGACCAATCCTTGGAGAAGGACCTCATGTTTGGGAGAGTGGCAGGTCAACGGAAAAAAAAAGGAAAACCTTCAACTACATGGATTGACACAGTGTCTGCAACAATGGGCTTAAAAATTAAACATAAAAAAGATCGTATGGCTAGCACAGAATCAGGGAGTGTTTTGTTCTGTTATACATACGGTCACTATGAGTCAGAGCCAACTTGATAGGACCGAATGACAACAAATGCTGATATCCCCAAGATAGCCCTCTAAAAAAATGCTGTAAAAGCTACTAGAATTGCAAAGAGAAATAAACAAATCTACAATTACACTTGTTGTTGTTAGCTGCCATCGAGTCGGTCTCCGACTCATAGTGACCCTCATAGGGTTTTCAACGGCTGACTGTTTCGGGATTGCCTTGGGAGTGGATTGCCAGGCCCTTCTTCCATTTTTGCGATGCTGGGAATTGAACTCAGGACCTCAGAGACTATAGCGCAGTGCTCTACCAACTGAGCTAAATCCCAGCCCACAATTACACTAGAGACTTCAATATCTCTCTTTCAACAATTTATAGAAAACCTGTAAGGATTTAGAAGACTAAATATCAACCAATTTGACCTATATGACATTTCTAAGATACTCCTGCCTGTAGCTGTAGCCCTGTAGCATCCTATCCCATCAGATCCGGGAAGCTAAGTAGGGTCGGCCCTGTTTAGTACTTAGATGGGAGACCACCTGGGAACACCAGGTGCTGTAGGCTTGGGAGAAGGACCTGGCAACCCAATCCCAAAAATCAATCCGCCATTGAAAATCCTATGAACAGCAGAGAAGCACTGACAATAGTGTTTTGCCTGTTGTTCGCAGGGTCACTATGAGTCAGATACCAACTCGACAGCACCTAACAACAACAACAAGATGCTCCTAACAGTAACTGAATACACATTTTTTTCTTTTGCAGTACTGGAGGTGGAACTGAATACACATGCTTTTCATGTGCACAAAGAATATTTATAAAGGTGGACCATATTCTGAACAATAAAATAAGTCTCAATAAATGTAAAGAAATTTGTAACTGTTTTATCCTTTACATAAGCCAGTAGTAGTTCTACTGGGGCAGGGAAAAGGAGGGTACTAACTCCTAAAGGGAGTATTTGGAAATGTGTGATGTAGGGGAATATGGTTCTCACAATGACTTGTGGGCTCTACCTATTCAAAATGCCAATAATACCCCTTCACCTACCCAATCTTCCCACACTATATTGAAAAACATTGCTTTGAAATAGGAAATCCAGAAACTAGCTGAGTTACATGCAAAAATCATGCTAGGTCTCATTTGTCCAAGTGGTTATATTTTTACATCCACATAAAACAAACTTAGTGTGAGGAAAAAAAAATTTTTTTGCAGGGGGGAGGGGAAGGGACAGGAACAAGGTTTCATTATGTAGACCAAATTGGCCTTGAACTCTTGATCCTCCTGCCTCTGCCTCCTGAGTGCTGGGATTATAGGATGTGCCACCATACTCAAGTTGAGAAAATATCTGTTCAGTGCTTACATTACTAGAAATAAAGATATAAATCAGGAAATTTTTACCACTTTTGTTTAAAAATAAGCATTTGTAAGCATTCATAAAAGTAACTTATCAAACGTACTAAGGAAGTTAGATTAAATGTTCAAGAATCCAAAACAAATTTTTAAAAGATTAATAAAATCTCTTTCTTTAAAATCAAGCAATACCCTTTTTATGTAAATTAGGGATAATAGATAAGAATAGACTAAAAATCTCTCAGTACATAACAGCTTCGGTACTTTAACCAGCTTACCTTATGAGCAGCAAAACTTGATCCATTTTTTTCTAGTGCTCTTTTTGCATACTCTAGGGCTTCATATACCAAAAGTTTCTTCTCTTCTTCTGAAGTCCTAAGCTGAGCTATATCACGTGATGCCCGTGCCAAACGCCACAGTAACTCTGCATCTTCACTAATTTGAAATAAAATATAAAACATTTTAACTTACATTTAAAAATCATTAAATGGTCTTTCAGTTTAGGATATAGCAAGCAATATATCAAAAGCTGTTATTAGCAAGCACTGCACCACTGAGCTGCACCCTAGCCTCTTTTTTTTAATTTTTATTTTGTCCCAAGGGCTCACTTAACTTGTGCAGGCTGCCTCTGGCCTTAAACTGACAATCCTTCTGCTTCAGCCTCTCCAGCAGCTGGGATTACAAGTGTGCAGCATGGGATCTGGCTCTGTATTTCTCTATTAAAAATGGTATTCAAATAAAACTTTGAAACTAAAGGTAGCAATAATGTATTACTCAATGAAGATGGAGTAAATAACTACCTTACAACTTACTTTGCAATTTATCACTAAAATAACTATAAAATGCCAAAACAGCTACCTCAAGTTACTATGGATAGAATGAATAAAGGTTGATCCTATAGATAACCCAGGAAATAACACTGATAGGTCTTGGAGAGAAAACTGGCATTTGAAAGGTAACAAAAATAATTAAAAAATGACTTGATCTTTCTTTTTTTCTTTTTTCTTTTTTTTTTTCTGACAGTACTTAAGGGTTGAACCCAGGACCTTACACAAGTTCAAAGTGCTCTAACACTGGGCTGTACCCACAGCTTGTTTTTCATTTTTTGAGTCAAGGTCTTGCTACGTTATACAGGCTGCTTCTGGTCTCGAATTTGTGATCTTTCTGCCTCACCTCCTGAGTTACTGGGATTAAAGGCATGTGCCACTGTGCTCAGAATGACCTGCTATCTCTAGATTAGGAGAGATAAGGTTGATGAGTTATCAGGAAATACTATTTAGCCTTACTTGACTTTGTGGGGTTGAGTCTTCCTCTATCTTCCAAAAAAGTAGGTGTACATTGACATTCTGGCCTAATCATGTAGTCTCAGACTAAAAGTAGAAAAAGGGAAGTATTTTTGGTTCTTCTGAAAACTACTTCTAAAGACAGTTGTCATCTGGTGGTAGCATATAATCATCCAAAACCTCAGTGAATTCATTTAAATCTTATACCAATAGGAATTACTTTAAAAGAAAAAGAATGAGAGAGCCAGGAGTGTTGGCTCCCACCTATAATCCCAGTGACTTGGGAGGCAGAGGCAGCTGGCATAACTTAGTAAAACCTGGGCTCAAGATAAAAAATAAAAGGGTTAGGGCTGTAGCCCTTAGCAGCATACTTGAAAATTATGTGCAAGGCCCAGGATTCAACCCTAAGTACTACAAAAAAAATAAATAAATAAGAGAGAGAGGTGTAATACAGATAAGACAAATACTTATTTATGATACCCAACATAAGCCAAAGCAAAACAGAAAAAAAATTCAATATTCCAGTAGAGTAAATAGAACCACCTTTTCTAAATCAATGAGATACATATAGCATTTCTGAGTTATGTAATATAAGAAAGTATATTACAGACTGGGTGCTGAGGCACACACTTATAATCCCACCTACTCAAGAGGCTGAGGGAGGAAGAGTGCCAGTTCAAGGCCAGAGGAAGGCAGTGCAATTTAGCAAGATCTCATCTCAAAAAAGGGGGTCAGGGTGCTGGGGGTGTAGCTCAGTGGTAGAGAGCTTGCCTACCCCAGTGGCAGAACACTTGAAAAGTATGTGCAAGGCTGTAGGTTCAACCCCTGCAGGTCTGCAGAAAAATAAAAAGTAAAGAAAGAGTATACTATAAATTAAACAATAAGAAATGTCATTTTGAAGAAAATTACAAAAATTTCAAGCACCAAGGATCATTTTATTGTTAACACAAAAATTATGAGGAAACGTCAAACCTAGACCTATCACACATTGCCTACCTTTCCTTGTATTGGGTTAACAACTGATAAAGTTTTTCTGTTTCTCCACTTTCATACAGGTAGTCTGCTTGCTCAAGGATTTCTTCAACTTCCAAGATTATAAAAGAAAAAAAAAAAAAGATAATAAAGTAGGTCTTCCCAAGTCAGATGGCAATAATGCTAAAAAACATTTTTTATACAAGATAGTGAAATCAGAGGGGCTGAGGTTTAGCTCAGTTGGCAAAGTACTGCTCTGAGCTCTCTCAGGCCCTGGGGTTCAGTCCCCAGTACCAAGATACCACCCTGCCATCTGATCCTATCTGATCTCAGAAACTAAGCAGGGTCGGGCCTGGTTAGTCCTTGAATGGGAGACCACCTGGAAATACCAGGTGCTATAGGCTTAAGGGAATGACCTGGCAGCTCACACCCGAAACAATCAGCCATCAAAAACCCTATGAATAGCAGAACAGCACTGACATAGTGACTTGACACAGTATCAGGTAGTGTTTTGTCTGCTGTGCATAGGATCGCTATGAGTAAGAACCAATTCAATGGCACCTAACAATGAAATCAGACACAGAAACTACATGAGGAAAGATCAGAAATTCTGAACAATCTAGATGGAAATATGGTAGAAATATAGATGGGGCTATCATAATAAATTATTGAAACCATGGAAAATACAACATGGAGAACTTTTTACAATACTGACTAAATTTGAAATGTACATGTTCAAAAAGTGAAAAAAAATTTCCTGTGAGGAATTTATGGTACATACACCTCCATACATTCTTTTTGCTGCTGCTATTCTCAAGTACCACCCATTGTAGAAAATGATGATCTAATGCAACCACTTGTAGCACTGAATATCATTAAATTGCATGGACTGAACCACCATATTTTACTAGATTTTCTTATGGCCTAACTTATATAGACACTGTTCCAGAAAAAAGTCAGATCTCTCATCAGAAACTTAGATGAATTTAACAACACAGAATCTGAAACGTACCACAATGGCACTGTATTCCAAGCAACTCTTACAACTACTTTATACATGACTACAAAATACATAAGCCTATTGACAGAGTAATGCCCTAAACTAGGCATGGTGGTGCACACCTGTAATCCCAGCAGTTCAGGAGACTGAGGCAGGAGGACTGCAAGTTTGAAGCCAGAGGCAGCCTGAGTAATTTAGCAAGACTCTGCCTCAAACAAAACAAAACAAAACACCCCAACAATAACAAAAACAGGCTGGGGGGTGCACCTCAGTGGCAGAGCACTTGCCTAGTATGCATAAGACTCTAGGTTCAACCTCTCGATACTGAAAAAACACCCCCCCAAAAAATAAATAAGTAAGTAAATAAATAAATAAATAAATGATAAAAAGTAAAATAAAACTATTTACTGAATAAATGGCAAGTCTGAATTTCAGGAAATTCCAATTATTACTGAGGAACATACACATTTATTTAATTTTGTCTTCTATCAGAGAGCTGTGTTATCTAGTTCAACTTATGAATTAGCATTCTAATGTATTAAATTTATCATTTATCATGATATACTTTAACCATAAGGTATTGGAGATTAAAGTTTTAAGACTTTTTAAAAAATTAAAATCTAGATCAGCCCTCCCCCCAAAAAAAACCCCATGTGAAATTCATGATATAACAAAGTATATTTTAACATCATCATGTAATCATACTAGTTAAGGAAGTGAAGGATGATATTAAAGAAATTCTAAAACTAAATAAGCCTGCAGCTCTATCACTGTGGCATCTGATCCCATCAGACCTTGGAAGCTAAGCAGGGTTGGGCCTTGTTAGTACTTGGATGGGAGACTGCCTGGAAACACCAGGTGCTGTAGGCTTGGGAGAAGAACCAGGCAACCCACTTCCAAAAAACAATCAGCCATTGAAAACCCAATGAATAGCAGAGAAGCACTGACAACAGCGTTTCATCTGTTGTATGTAGGGTTGCTAATGAGTCGGACACTGACTCGATGGCACCTAACAACCACAACAAAAAGAAATAAAGATTCTTCTCAGTTATCCTACTTCAATCTGATTGTTGTTGTTGTTGTTAGGTGCCGTCAAGTCGGTATCCGACTCATAGCGACCCTCATAGGGTTTTCAATGGCTGTTTCGGGATTGCCTTGGGAGTGGGCTGCCAGGTCCTTCTCCCATTTTTGCGGTGCTGGGAATTGAACTCAGGACCTCAGAGACTGCAGTACAGCGCTCTACCAACTGAGCTAAATCCCAGCCCTTTCAATCTGATTAGGTATTCAAATATTTATATTAAATGTTTACATTAAATATTAGTTAATTTCTGAAGTTTGTTTCCATTCTCTTCCATTATATATTTTTATCTGGTAAGTGCCTGATTCTCAAAAGTTTGGATTTAAACACTTGAAGATTTTTAGAATAAGCAGGTATCTCAGCATCCTTGGTTGATATTTGTGCTTAGCAGAAGGGCTCCCAAAACCTCCATATCTTAATCACTGTAATCTATGAATATATCTGGTTACATAACAGTAGAAAACTTTGGCTAGAATTAAGGTTGCTAATAAACTAATCTTAAAATAGGAAATTATCCTAGAATATCTAGGTTGGCCCAATATGATTACAAGCATCCTTAAAAGTGAAAGAGAGGAGCCTGGCGCAGTGGTGCACTCCTGTAATCCCAGCGGGCTCCGGAGGCAGAGGTGAGAAGATCGCAAGTTCGAGACCAGAGGCAGTCTGTGTAATTTAGGGAGACCCTGTTTCAAAAAAAAAAAAAAAAAAACAAAAAAAAACACATGGGCTGAGGGTGCAGCTCAGTGGTCCAGCACTTGCAGAGCATGCAAGCGCGAGGCCCTGGGTTCAACTCCCCAGTACCACCAAAAAAAAAAAAAAAAAAAAAAGGAAGAGAGAAGCAGAAGAGAGTCAGAGGAGATAAGATAGTAGAAAGTTCAGAATGATGAGATTATTGGCTTTGAAGAAACAGGCCTTTCGCCAAGGAATATACGAAGCTTCTAGGAGCTGAAAACAGAAAGAAGATGATTCTCTCATAGGGCCCTTGGAAAGAAACACAGCCCTTCCAACACTGCCCAGTGAGAGGAAGCCTGGACTTCCAAACTACCAAACTGTAAAATAATAAATCTGTATTGTTTTTAAGACACTTAAGTGTCTTAGTTTTTCATGAGTTTTTAGTTTCATATCCTAGAGACTCAGATGGGAGGCATCTGGTCAACTACTTCTGTGCCCTGAGAGAATTTCTGTTGTCCCAGTGAAAAGGTCCAAGTTTCCCTTTATTGCAGCTAATCTCTTGAACAGTTATTGGCTCCTTGCCAAACAAATAATCTTAGATATGTCAGTTATTTTCCCCTCTTTAAACTACACATTTTTGAAATCTTCCTACTGCGTCTTTTGCTCCATTTTTTCCTCATAAATCTGGCTAAAAGCATTAGGCAACAACCATGCCACACTCCCATATCTTACCACATTCATGTTATTTTCTTCACCAAGCTAGTAAGTCTATCACTTTTTGTGTTTGTTTGTTGGTACTTGGGGGCTGAACCTAGGGCCTTGCACATGCTTTTATGCCACTGGGCTACACCCTTAGCCCGTTATTTTCCATTTTTTATTTTCAGACAGGGTCTTGATGAGTTACACAGGGTGCCTCTGGCCTCCAACTCCTGATCTTCTGGCCTCTGCCTCCTGAGTCACTGGGTTTACAGGCATGATGCAATCCCGAAACAATCTGCCATTGAAAACCCTATGAGGGTTGCTATGAGTCGGATACCAACTTGACGGCACATAACAACAACAACAACAACACACCTAACAGTGTATTACTTTTGAATTCAGCCTCACTCAAATCTTTCTGATGTAGACAAACTGCAGATAAGTCCTTTGCTAGAATGTAACACAAATGTCCTCTAGTCCAATGCCCAATAGAGTCATCATTTTCCTCTGAACTCCTGTGAATCTCATCCACACTTCTTTGGTGGCAGCCTCTGGTCTTCCAAACTCTCACCAGAACCACCCTTCAAGCTCTGCTTATAGTATTTCAGGGCTTCTCTTATTCATATTTCCAAATTCTTCCAACCTCCTCCCACAAAAAAGTTTCAATGACTTAAAGAACCACATGGTCAGGTTTCTGTACAACAATGAACTCATTCTCTCCTATCAATTTTTCTGTATTAGCTGGTACATTGCTCTAGCAGAGAAACCAACCAAAACAAACTTTTGGGAGAAAAGATTTACTGGGGGCTCACACAGAATTCCAGTCCATAATGACTATAGCCATGGTGGCAAAGCAGGCATGGTGGGACCCAGGGCAGAGAATCTCACATCTTCACAATCAGGAAGCCAAGAGCACAGAACAACCAGAGCTGTGGGCCTGGGTAAAAACTTCCAAAGACCCACCCCCAGTGATCACTTCCTCAAAGCTGAGTCCTGCATCCCAAAGTTCCATACCTTCATTAAATAGCACCACCAGTTGGGGACCAAATGTTCAAACACAAGACCTTTGGGGGACATTTTAGATTTAAAACATAACACTGTTCTTAGCAGGGAAATTCTATATCTCATCATCCATGTAATTAAAAAACACAGAAATTTAGTGAATAAATCTTTTCTTTGTGTGTGTATACTGTTATAATTTCCCAAATAACTTAGCTCCAATCTCTTTTATATAGTATAGTAAATAATTTACAGTATACAGGCTTTAAAAAATATATGTAAGATTTACCTGATTCTAAAAAGGAATTTCTAAAACCATACAGTCTGCAATGTATAAGAAAAAATATATAGTACTACAGGTTCACATAGGCACTCAGGTAGGAGCATGCAGACCACATAAAAATCTGCCAGTCATATTTAATATTCTGCACTTTCCTGAAAATATCTAAAAAATAAGCTGTTACTAACAGAGACCATAATCTATAAAATGATCTAAACTTTAAATTACTTTCAACATAAGTAATAAATACGTAAGTGTCCTAAGACGAATTGAGATAATTCACCTACAATTGAACAGTAAAATCTTAAATTTAGCCTAAAATGAATATGCACAAGATCATGACAATCCCAATGACTTTTTCAAAGAAAGTAACATCAATGGTATGTCATCCTGTAAATTATTAGTAAACTTTGGTTTTCTAGTTTTTCTTGTCAACTGTACTCTGGCCATGTCAGAAGTATCTGGACAAGAATGAAATACTCTGTGTACTGCTCTGGCAAGCAAAATTGCCCTATTTCTGAGGGTTCTATATAGAGGCTTAAAAAGAAGAAAAATCTAAATACCTAGACTCAAGTATCTAACTGTGACATCATTCAAATATAATTATTTCACACATAATACTGTGTGTCTCAAAAGGACTGGAAACAATGCCACCTAAAATGCTCTGAAATACTACAAATGAATACATAAGTAGCAGGCTGATCTTAGTTCTGTATGTTCATCAGTAAAGAGGAATTTTTAAAAGTATGTGAAAAGGCAGCAATTGAAATGATATATGAAATTTTTATTTATTTCAGTTGCCCACATGTAATTAACATATCTTTTAAGCATTTTACAAATGAACTTTTGCATACATTAAAGAGTACTTCAGCTTTAAATGTGTCTATTTTAAGGAAACAATAATTTTAAAGTTTCTACTGTTTCTTCAGTTACTGCTACCAAATTACCAAGTGGGAATTTAGTGCCATCTTGTGGTAAATCTAGACATTACCATTAAAAAAAAAAACAGTCCTGGACTAGGGATATAGCTCAAAGGTAAAGTGTCCGTAGCGCCATACACACACACACACACACAAAATAAATAAATAAATAAATAAATAAATAAATCAGTCCTATAATCCCATCCAACTGAAATGTGAATGATATGCAGGGCTTCTGAAGCCCAGCTCATGATTACTCCCTCAAGAAGCAGAGGGAGAGGATGGAAAGACTTGGCATACAAGCTTGCTGAGGTGTGAAAGAAACCACTGATCATCTAATGCCTCCTCATCCCTACTACTACAGTTGCTCAAAGCTGCATGCAGCTAAGCCAGGCAGGGTGGCGCATGCCTATAATCCCAGCAGCTTGGGAGGTGGAGGCAGGAGGATGGCAAGTTCGAGACCAGAGGCAGTCTGCGCAAGTTCGAGACCTAAAGCAGTCTGTGTAATTTAGTGAGACCCTGTCTCAGAAAAAAGTAAAAAAATGGGCTGAGGGTGCAGCTCAGTGGCCCAGCACTTGCAGAGCATGCAAGTGCGAGACCCTGGGTTCAACCCCCAGTTCCGGGGGGAAAAAAAAAAAGAAAATGGAAAAAGCTGCATGCAGCTTCTACAGGCCTCAAGAAAGCCCAACACCTTCAAATGCCATTTTTAATTTAATGATTATATCATGAGGTTTTATGTCATTGACCCTGTGGATGTTACAGCTCATCTGAAAGACACGAACTCTTTTCTTAAATAGTTACATATCTTGGGTGCATAGGTTCAAGGTCATGACTAGTTTTGTGTTTGTAAGTGACTTATATTTTTTTTTCCGCAAACTTTGAAGTCAGTACTGCTGTAATTGTTGTTTTTCTCCACCAACTTCATTAATTGCAAAGACAAGCTGAATGAAATTCTGATGACCATATAGACATAGCTCCCCTGACAAGCAGGAAAAGAAAAAGATGGGTCATATGCTAAGCATCCAAAACAAGTCACTTACCAAAGTATTTCTACAAGTGTTGTGAAAAGTGTTTACTCTTTAAGCATAGAAATATGATTTACAAGTTACAAATGTTTTGCAAAGCCAACTATTGAAGATTCTGATGAATTTTGATTGTTTAAAACTTTTTTGTTGTATTTTTGTAATATCTATGTTTCTGTTATTTAGTAAGAAAAGTTTTATTCTTTATATTTTTATATTTTTGTTTAATCATTTCTAGACTAATTGAATATAAATTAAAAAATCACACATTTTATTGTATTTGTAGTGTTTTAAATCTCTTTTCACATTTCAGTATATTGTAGTAATGAATATCTGCCTAGTGTCCACAGGTCCTGGGTCCAACACCTGGTACTGAGGGATGTGTGTGGGGGGGAAATCAATCTATTCCTTTCCCAATTACCTTCTTCTTTATGATTAAAAAAATAAGAACCATAAACCCCAAAAAGGATTAATCTATAAATGGAAATGGGAGAAGGATCTTGCAACCCACTCCAAAAAAAAAAAAAAAAAAAAAATCACCCACTGAAAACCCTATGAATAGATGAGAAGCACCAATAATACTGTTTCACCTGTTGTACATAGGGTCACTATGAGTCAGACACCGACTTGATGGCACCTAACAACAACAACAACAAAATAAATAGAAATGGTATTGCTCCACTAAAATTTTGGCTATGGTTTAACTGGTTTACTGACTTTTTAATTAGCAAGTCTTGATATATGTTTTCTACATCATACCAAATAAGAAACTAATGGATATTTTTTCACTTTTCAACCATTTATATGGTATTTGGTACCAAACTGCATTCTATTTGTGAACAAAATACTTCTACCTCAAATTACCAGGGCCTTTTCTTAACTATATTCAGAAGAGTATAACAAGCTGGGCATGATGGCAAATACCTGTAATCCCAGTAACTTGGGAGGCTAAATAGAAGAATTGCCAGTTCGAGGCCAGAGGCAGCCTGCATAACTTAGTGAGACCCTGTCTCAAGATAAAAAATAAAAAAGGGGAGGAGGGTCCAACCCAGTGGTAGAGCACTTGCAAAGTATGTCTAGGCCAGGCATTCAGCTCTCAAGAACCACAATAAGGAGTATAACACATTAGCACTGGAGAAATAAAAGAATCATTCTGTCATTATAAAGCAGACATTGGCAAACGTTTGCTATAAAGATCCACAGAGTTTATGCTTTATGGGCCATACATGGTCTCTGTGATATATTCTACACCCTACTCCCCACACACTTCTTCAATCTCAACTTCTAAAATTGTAAAAAGGAAATTCTTAGCTCAGAGGTCCTACAGAAATATAAAGCATTAATAAGAACATTTATCACTGAAGACACTGTTTCTAGAAAACATTTAAGTATATATTCAGGAACTGCAGGTGTTGCTTATAAGCAGAGTGTTTACCTAGCATGTAGCACCCCAAACAAAACCAAACAAACAAACAAAAAAAAACCCTAGCAAAGTGTTAAACAATGTATTCCACTAGTGATAGCCTTAAGTGCACTGCTTCTCAACATAGTATATCTAAACTTACCAGCACAGAAGAGCAGAAAATAAACTGGACTATCACAATGTTAGTTTCATTAAGTATTCAAAAATAAGAAAGTTAGTAACAAAATGTTATTGTTGTTAGGTGCCAGCAGATTGGGTCCAACATATAGTGACCCTATGTACAGCAAAGGAAAACACTCTCCAATTCTGTGCCAGGCACTGGATCTTTTTTATGTTTAGGCCTACTATTGCAGTCACTATGTCAATCCATTTAGTTGAGAGTCTTCCTTTTTTTATTGACTGGCCACTCTCCTAAACCTTATGTCCTTCTCCAGGGATTGATACTTCTAAGATGGATCTGCTGGTTCTTTGGGCAGTCTATGGTACATTCAAATTTGACTTCAGCACCATAATTCAAAAGCATCAATTCTTCTCCTGTCTCCTTTATTCAATGTCCAGCTTTCACAACTGTCTGACTGAAAATACCATGGCATAAGTCAAGTATATCTTTGTCTTTAATGTGACACTTTTACTTTCCAACACTTTAAAGAAATTTTTGGTAACAGCTTTTCTCAATGCAGCACGTCTTTTGATTTCTTGACTGCTTCTTCCATGGGCATTGATTGTAGAATCAAGTAAAGCAAAATCTTGGGCAACCCCAATCTTTTCTCCATTTATCATGACGTTGCATAATGACCTGTTTGTAGGGATTTTTGTTTTGTTCATGTTGAGACACAATCCACACTGAAGGTTGTAATCTTTGATCTTCATCAGTAAATTTTTCAAATCCCCTTTACTTTCAACAGGCAAAGTTGTGTCATCTGCATAATTCAGGGTGTTAACAGGTCTTCCTCTAATCCCAATGCTGGCATTCTTCTTCATGAAGTCCAGCTTTTTAGATTATTTGCTCAACAGAGAGACTAAAGAAGTACAGTGACAGGATAGTCTTGACGCACACCTTGTTTCCTTGTTCTGTTCAAAAGACTACCTCCTGGTCCATATACAGATTCCTCAGGAGTACAATTAAGTGTTCTGGTATTCTCATTCTTTGCAATGTGAGTCATTATTTGTTGTGATCCAGACAGTCAAACACCTTTGTGTAGTTAATAAAACACAGACATCTTTCGGGTATTCTCTGGTTTCAGCTAATATCCATCTGACATCAGCAGTGATATCCTGGTTCCATGCCCTCTTCTGACTCCTGCTTGGTTTTCCTGCATTTCCCTGTCTATATACTGCCGGAGTGGCTTTTGCATGATCTTCAGCAAAATTTTACTTGCATGTGATATTAGTGATATCATTTGATAATTTCTACATTCAGCGGGATTTAGCTCAGTGGGTAGAGCGCTGCGCTGCAGTCTCTGAGGCCCCGAGTTCAATTCCCAGCACCACAAAAATGGGAGAAGGACCTGGCAATCCACTCCCAAGGCAATCCTGAAGCACTCAGCCATTGAAAACCCTATAAGGGTCGCTATGAGTCGAATATCAACTCGACGGCACCTAACAACAACATTCAGCGGGATTCCCCTTTTTGGAATAGGCACAAATATGGATCTCTTCCAGTCAGTTGGCCAAGTAGATATTTTCCAAATCTCTTGGCATAAACAAGTTAAGACCTCCAGTGCTGCATCTCTTTGTTAAAAACAACTCTTTTGGTATTCCATCAATTCCTGGAATCTTGTGTTTTGCCTGTTCCTTCAAGGCAGCTTCCACTTCACCCTTTGGTACCATTGGTTCCTGATCATAGGCAACATTTTGAAATGGTTGATCATCCACCAATTCCTTTTGGTATAATGATTCTGTGTATTCCTTCCGTCTTCTTTTGAGGTTTCCTGCATTTTAAAATATTTACCCTGTAGAATCATTCTTGCCACTAGAAGATTGAATTTTTTCTTCAATTCCTTAAGCTTGAGAAAAACAAAGCATGATCTTCCCTTTTGGTTTTCTATCTCTAGCTCTTTGCATGTCACTGTAATATTTGATTTTGTCTTCTCGAGCTGCTCTTTGAAATCTTCTGTTTAGTTCTTTAACTTCATTATGTCTTTCTTTTATTGTGTTCAATGTTCAAGGGCAAGTTTCAGAGTCTCTTTATTTTCATAACCTTTTGCTTTCTTCATGAATGATGTTCTGTGGTGTCTTGCCACAAGTCATCTGGTCTTTGATCATAAGTGTGTAACACAAAAAAACCTGTTCTTAAACTGGGCCCGGTTGAGCACGCCTGTAATCCCAGCGGCTTGGGAGGCGGAGGCAGGAGGATCGCAGGTTTGAGACCAGAGGCAATCTGTGTAACTTAGTGAGACCCTGTCTCAAAAAGTAAAAAAATGAGCTAGGGGTGCAGTTCAGTGGTCCAGCACTTGCAGAGCATGCAAGTGCGAGGCTCTGGGTTCAAACCCCAGTACGGCAAAAAAAAAAAAAAAAAAAAAAGTTCTTGAAGTGACCTCTGAACTCAAGTGGAATATACTCAAGGTCATACCTTGGCTCTTGTATACTTGTTCTAATTTTCTTTAGTTTCAGTTTGAACCTGCATATGAGCAGTTCATGGTCTGAGCCACAATCAGCCCCTGGTCTTGTTCTGACTTTTGATACTGAGATTTTCCATCATCTCTTTTCATAAATATAGTCAATTTTGTTCCTATATGTTCTAGCTGGTGAATTCAACATGTATAGTTACTGTTTATGTTGGTGAAAATATGTATTTGCAATGAAAAGGTCATTGGTCTGACATAATTCTATCATGTGATCTGCAACATTGTTTCTGTCACCAAGGCTATATTTTCCAATTACTGAGCCTTCTTTGTTTCTAACTTTTGCATTCCAATCACCAGAAATTATCAGTACATCCTGATTGCATGTTCAATCTATTTCAGATTTCAGAAGCTGGCAAAAATCTTCCCTATCTTCATCTGTAGACTTAGTGGTGGGTCCGTAAATTTAAATACTAGTCATATTAACTGAGCTTCCTTATAGGTATATGCATATTATTCTATCACTGACATCACTGTACTTCAGGAAAGATCATGAGATGTCTCTTTTGATAATGAATGCAATCCTATTTCTCTTTAAGCCGTCATTCCCAGCATAGTAGACACTTGCTTACCTGATTTAAAATGGCCCATGCTAGTAGTCCATTTTAGCTCACTGATGCCTAGATTGTCGATGGTTATGCAATTTCCCTTTTGACAATTTCTAATTTTCCTAGACTCATACTACATACATTCCACATTCCTATTATTATTATTCCTTCTCATGTTGAGTTGTGCCACATCAGCAAATGTAGGTCCCCGGGGCTTTACTCCTTCCTGTGATTAAGGTTGACTCTATTTTGAAGAGGCAATTCTGCCCCAGTTGTTTTCTGTGTGCCTTCCAACCTGGGGAGCTCATTTTCTGGCACTTTATCTGACAGTGTTTCTCTGCTATTCATAAGGTTTTCAATGGCTAATTGTTTCGGGAATGGGTTAGCCATGTCCTTCTCCTTAATCTTTCTTAGTCTGGAAGCTCAGCTGAAAACTGTCCACCATGGGTAACCCTGCTAGTATCTCTAATACTGGTGGCATAGCTTTCGGCATCACAGCAACATGTAAACCCCCACAGTATGGCAAACTAACAGACATATAGGGGTAACAAAATAGCAAGCAAAAATAATTCTGCATAATCTTCCAGATGTTTAGCATAAGCTTACCTTTGGCGGTGGCATGAACCACAGCAGCCTGAGAAATGACTTGATAAACTTCAAAACCCAAATAAGATGAGGCTGAGAATAAAAAGCCTTTTTGGAAAATTTTTCTGTTTCCTTTCACCTGTGAAAGCAATATGTTCAAAGTTACCAAATTTAGAAAATTTGCTATCCCAAGCAAAACTTACATCAATTTTCTCCTACCTCCAAAGTAATTGATAACAAAAACACCGGAAGCTCAAAATTCCTGCATTACATTCTTCAGTAAAACTATTTCAAACCTTATAGGGACAGTGTATGTTATTAAGAAAAGATCCCACCTAGAAGTGGTAGTTCATCTAAAAATCAGTCATGGGCTAGAGTGTTGCTCAACGGAAGAGCATTTGCCTACCATAGGTGAGGCCCGGGTACTATACTCAGAATGAAAGAATGAATAAATAAGGTAAGTAAGTAAAATCACAGCCATACTAGTAAGCGCTGGACTATAAGAACTACAATTTATTAGCAGAGATATGGATATTATAAATTGTGTAATATAAAATAAGTAACCAACACATAATAAATACCCATTTTATTAGTAGATAAGATAAAGAATATCAAATATAGTATTTATTACACATAAAAACTTTACATGGTTTTTGAAAGTATCTTCAAAAACTACTCACAAACCAGGCACATTTGCATGCCAATAATTCCAACACTAGGGAGGCTGAGATAGAAAGAGTGACCTGAGTTTGAGGCCAGCCTGAGCTACACAACGAGACCCTGACTAAAATTAAAAAACAACAAAAAAACCCCCACAAACAACCACAAACTAACCATCCCCCCCAAAAAAAAACCCATTCACAACACCCATAGTCTTGCAATTCTTCCCTTTTTCCACAATCTTTCACTTTAACGTGGAATCAGGTTTTCCCTGTCAATTTATTCCTATGAACATAAAAACAAACTAGGTCATCTTTTTGGAAAAACAAGCTGTAATTTAATGCTTCTTTAAAAAGCTTTCCTTTGATCCAACATCTCTCTTCAGTCTTATTTCCCAACTCCTATTTTCAACAAAACTCTTTTAAAAAAAAGTTTTCTGTATTATTTCCATTTCTTCTCTTCCCATTCTCTCTTGAACCCACACAAATCACACTTTTATTTCCACAACTCCACTAATGGTATTCTACTTAATGGCACCAAGGATGCTGCTACAGGTTGAGTATCCTTTATCTGAAATGCTTGGGACTAAAAGGGTTTCAGATCTTAGATTTTTTTTTTTTTTTTTCAGATTTTAGAATATTTCCATTAACACATTGTTAATGGAATGTTAATGGAATGGGACCCTGTCTAAACACTAAACTGATGTTTCCTATATACTACATTGTATTTTTACACAGCCTGAAGTCACTCTTATACAATATTTTTAGTGTGCCTGAGTTTTGACTATGACCTAATACATGAGGTCAGGTGTTGAATTCTCTACTTATGACATACAAAACGTTTTGGATTTTGAAGTATTTGGGATTTCAATATTAGATTAAGGATATTCATCCTGTATATTCTATGGTCAAGTCAGAATTCTCATCTTAATTGATCTATTGATAGCACTTGACAGCCAATCACTTCCTTTAAAAAAAAAAAAGATTGAGCCAGGCCCAGTGGCCCTCATTCCTATAATCCCAGAAACTCAAGAGGCAGAGGCAGGATCATCACAAATTGGAGGCCAGAGGAAGCTTGTATAACTTCATGAGACCTTGATTCAAAATAAAATTAAAAAAAAAAAAACTGGCTAACAGGTGGAGCTCAGTGGTAAAGCACCTGCAAAGTATGTGTGAAGCCCTGGGTTCAACCCCCCCAAGTACTGCCAAAACAACAAAAACTCATGAATAAATGTTTAATTTCTAAAACAGCTTTGAGATATAATTTATACACAATAAACTTCATGCTTAGAGTATATAATTTTAAGACATCTATAAACCTGGAAAACCATTATTATCACCATGATCAGGATTATACGCATATCCATCAATCCAGAAAGCTTCCTCTTTATTATGCCCTTTCCCCAGCACTTCCTATGTTCTGTTACTCTTTGAACAGTTTACTTTGCTTCTGAAATACTACGCTCCTTGAGTGTTTCATTTCTCAATGACTGTTCCTCTATTTTTATTTCCACATCTCCAATATCCCATTGCCTACATGTGTCCTGAATTTAGTCTCAGGCCTCTTCTTTTCTCTACGTGTGATCTCATTTCATCTCATGGTCTTAAATACCATCAACATGTCCCAAGTACTCTATCTGTAGCCTCAACATCTCCTCTAAATTTCAGAATCATATATCCAACTGCCTACTCTCCACAAGAGCTCTATTAGGCATCTCATACCAGCTATCTTTCCATCAAACCCATTCATCTCAAAGTTCCCCTATAATAGTAAACGATCACTCTATTCTTTTAGTTGTTTAAAAACAAGAACAAAAAACCCTTGTGAGAGAGTCTGCCCCAACTCTTTCACATCTGATTCACATTTGAACTTTTGATAAGTATTTGGAGTAAGAAAGGGGAACCTAAACACATTCTGATTTGCTGAATGTTTTATTGAGCATGAGTATTTCAAAGCACTGCACACAACTGGATTTAAAAAATCAACAATGAAGTGGTAAAACTAAATTTTTCATAGTCACATTTCTAGGATTTGATTTTGAGTTTATTCTTAATTAACAAGGAGATCAGAGGGAATAGGGGCAGAGGGTATGAATGGGTAAGTGTATATGGTGGTAGTACCTAGAAAAAAGAAGAGAAAAACTTAAGATTTTTACCAGTCTCTTATTTTCCCATTGCTTTGGCCGGAATATCATAGTAGAAAGCTTGTATAGAGTACAGCTTGAGAAAACTTCATGTGTAGAGTGCTCAATTTTTCTGTGCTGTACAATGTAAAACAAATACACTGGCTTTCTTAAAGGGGAGAAAATACACCACCATTGAGTGGTTATTTATATTTCTTATCATAAATTCATGAACTGACAATTTACTAGCTGAGCTCTTAACAGTTTGGTTAAAGTGAAGCAGCTCTTTTCTCATTGCTGGGAAAGTAGATAAAAATCATATTTCTAGACTTTTAAAAAATCAAAGAAAGAACTAAGACCCAGTGACACCTCCATGATACTGGTAACTTGTGAGAACATCTGAGACAGATAGAATGTGCCATTTCTCTTTGTACTTCCAAAGCCCAGCTCAATGCCTTTCATATAACATTATTGTTGTTGTTAGGTCATATCTGATTCATAATGACCCTCATAGGGTTTTCAATGTCTGGATTGTTTCCGGAATGGATTGCCATGTCCTTCTCCCATCTTGGTGGTGCTGGGAATTGAACCAGGTCCCCAGAGAGTACAAACCAGCACTCTACCAACTGAGCTAAATCCCACACCTTCATATAATGAGTTCTTAAAAAATATTTGCTGAACAAAAGCAGGCTCTCTCTCAGATGTCCTTTCTTCAACATTAATTTTACCAACTTTAGAACTAGACAGAATTAATAAATACAAACTCATCACTAGATGCAAAAGAGTATACCACCAATCTCTCCTGCTTTTCCTCCTAAATCCTTGCTAGTATCTCCTCCCTTACATGTTAGAATTTCTCTGTGATAGGTACTGGGCCTTCTTCTGGTTATTATTAAATACAATATTTTCAATCTCTACCATGGACTAATTTACGATTAAATGTTAAAGGCTCCTAAATCTCTATCTTTACCCAGACCTCAGAAAGAAATTGCCAGACCTATCAAACTGCTGCAAATCCACATCAACTTGGTAATCACATTCACCTTAATTAGTCCAAAATAGAACCCCATTTTCCCTTCAGCCATCAAATTTCTTTCTGTAGGCCTAGCCCAGTAAATTGCACCACCATCCACTCTGGTACTCTAACAAAAAATGTAAGAATCCATGACTCTTTCCTTTTAATTTCCCACACTGAAGCTATATTTTACAATAATTCTGCATTGAATGCATCCCATTATTTCCACTTCCTCTAAAGTTCAAACCACCACATTTCTGACCTATCTTACAAAAACAGTCTCTTATCTGATCTCCAGCATCCCCACTAGCCTATCCATTCTGGCCTTTGACAGTTATTAATGCAACTCTCATCAAATGACTTCCCTGTTTAAAATGCTTTAATGGTTTCCCATAATCTTTAGACTAAACTTGAATTAAAAGGCTTTTAGAATATGGTGGTGGTAGCTAGAATGTAAAATGGCCCCCAAAGATCTTCTGATATTTACACTCTTACACTATCCTCCTCTTAAATGTATGGTGGATTTAGGGACTCCCTTGCAAAGAAAAGAATACATCCAAAGTGATATTATTTACAAGATTATGTTACAAGAAGACCTTAATGTTAATACTCTCTCAGTCATTCTTAACCACTTGCCTGCCCTGGGGGAAATCAACTGCTGTTCCTTGCTGGCAGCAGCAGCCCAGGGAAGAAAAGGTCTGCCCACAACCACATGAGTGAGCTTGGAAGAACTTGCCCTCTACCCTCAAAAGTTGAGTCTTCAAGCCCAGCCTTTGGCACACTCCCTGGGAGGCTGAATCAGAAGAACCATAAGTTCCAGGCCACCTTGGGCCAACTGAGATCATGTCTTTAAAAAAAAAAAAAAAGTAGAGTCTTGCAGTTGTAAACCTGACTCAACCTCATGAGACCTTCAGCTAAAGGAACTCAACTAACCCTTGTGGATTCCTGACACAGGGAGGTTTGCTGTTTTAAACAAGCATTTAAAAATGTATTTTAGAGTGTAAAATAACAAACTACTTAGTTCATGAAAAATGTCTTATGCACCAATGTCATGTCCACTCCCCAATCCCCCCAAGAATAAACTGAGGCCCAGAACTGAGACCACTATCCCACGACACTCTTCTAACATTATGCAACTAAAACAAGCAACTCAGAAGGAGTTACTTAAAAACAAAACAAACAAAACTAAATAGTACAAAATTTCTGCCTCTTATTCGTAGGACTTTTCAAAGTGACACCATAAACTTTTAAAAGTCTGGTAGGCTGGTGGAACAGCCTTAAGTCCCGTAACCTTATCTGTCACTGCTAAAAGAGCGAATTATTTCATAGCGGTCAAAGTTCCTTGCCCTTCCTGTTCTCCGTATTTGCAGGCTGGGAGGGCAGCAGGAGGCAGCTCCGCAGGGAGACGCACCCGCGCCTTTCATCCAAGCAGAGTCCATAGAGGAGGCCAGCGAAAGATGAAGGACCAGTTTGTCGTGGTCACAGGGGACTCTCCAGCGACACCTGGCCCTGGGGCGCGGGGCCGCCCCGCTTGGAGGAGTGGGGATCCCGAGCTCCCTCTGCAGGGAGGGAGCGGTAGCCACAGTGGCGAGGTTACCTTCGAGGCGCGTAAAGGCCAGGGGATACATTGCCCACGGCTGCCAGAAGTCCACTTCGGGAATCGAAGGCCCTGGGCGGCTCCACGTCCCAAAAGGAGAAAGCGCCACAGTCCCGAAGCCTGAGCCATGACCTACACTTCGCCGGCCAGACCTTCCACGCAGTCGGGGCGCGAGGGGAGGGGCAGGCGCAGCGAAAAGAACCACCGTATTTTCCCTGAGAACGACTTCCTGCAGTATCCCGCCCGGCGCCTCAGCTGCCCCAGTCCCTTCCGCTCCACGAGTTCCGGGGACGCGAAATACCTCGGTTAGGTGGGGCTTCGAGAGCCTATCGCGCATGCGCTTAGCGTGCTGAAGCCGGGAGTAAGAGAGCCTTCTTCCGGCGGCTGGCTCCTTTTCTTTCCAGTTCTCCCCGGGCTTCTTCGTGGTTTTGCCAAAAAGGCAGGTAGCGGAAGACGAATTGAAAGCTCTAGAGTAGACCTGAGATTATATGTATGGAAGAAAAAAAATGACTTTTTATCTATAATTCCAACCTACTTTTGAAGGCAGTACACTGCTGGTAGATTTTTTTTTTTTTTTTTTTTAAGAATACTGGGCTCTGTATCTTCTGGCGGTGTACTTTGTGTATATTGCTGCCTCAGGCATTTCCTGCCGTTAAATCTTTAGGATTGCATTGGTTATATACCTATTTTCTTTGTTTGTGAAGTATATTTCTAGTCTTTTCCCCAGAGGAGACCACTTGTATCTTATTTTACATATTTCTATGGTGGCCAACTCAATATTGCTAAATAATATGTTTACACACCACTGGGTGCCATGATAATCCTGAAATTCTATTTCTGATATCTCAGGTTAGAGTGATTAGGGCTTTTTGGGGGTTTTTGTTTGTTTGGTATTGGGGATAAATTCAGGGCCTTGCACATGCTAGGTGAATGCTCTACCACTGAGCTACATCTGCAACCCTCACAAAGAATTTTTGTATAATGTATTCCATGGGACATAATATTGAAAAATTGTTGCTTACCTGAAATTCAAATTTACTTGGGCATCCTATATTTTTCTGGCAATCCTACTTATTATGGTTATGAATCATTGGTTTGCAACGTCCCTCAATTTCAGTTTGCTTATTTCCTTATGATTCAACTCAGGTCATACATTTTTTGCGAGGAACATTATGTGACAGTTCCTCTCCATGGCCTCACACAGTGGGTTTTCTAATGTGATTTTGCCCTATTGGAAAAATGGGAATTTTTAAAAAGAATTTGTGCTTGGAATTGAACCGAAGGCCTTGCATATAGGAAACATGAACCCTGCTGCTGAGCTGCAACCCCAGTGTAAGATGAGATACGTTTAAAAGGTAGATTAGAAGGGCTGTGGGTGTAGCTCAGTGGTAGAGTGCTTGTGTTGCCTGGGTGAGGTTATAGGTTTCATCCCCAGCACCCTCCTCTAAGTCCATTATTACTGTCTTATCCTAGCTCACAAAGTCTGCAGTGTTACCTCTGTCTCTTTAGCCATGTTCTTTCCCCCCACCTCTCTCTCTCTCTCTCTCTCTCTCTCTCTCTCTCTCTCTCTCTCTCTCGATAGATTTCCACCACATTATTTTTCTTTGCTCCAGTGAACCTTAGGCCTCCCTACATGATATTCTGTCTGTAAGGAATCTGATACCTTTCCCCTCTCCTCCATTCCACTCAACTATTTCTTACTTGATTCATTTTTTTTTTAAACCTCCCAGCATTGTTTGTGTGTGTGTGTATGGTACTTGGGGATTGAATCTAGGACCAAGTACCTATTTTGCAAGGGTTCTGTCACTAGTCTGTACCCCTAGCCTTTTTTTTTTTTTTTTTTAATTTCTTATCTTCAGACAGGATCTCGCTGAATTACTCAAACTGCCTCTGGCCAAACTTTGATTTTCCTGCCTCTGTCTCCCAAATTGCTGGGATTATAGCTTTTACCTTGAATGTCACTTCTTCAAAGAAACTTCTCTCGATTCTTCCTAATATACTTTCATTTCCTTATGGCCCTCAGCATATTTTACGCTTTCATTCTTACTTTTATATCTATTTATTAATCTGGAGTATATTTGTGAGATATAGTTGATAAGAATTGGTAGCAGATGCTTTCAAATACTATAATCTCAATGTCATGTCTGATTTTTTGCTTATAACAAGGCCTGGCACAATGTCTCTATTTGTTCAACCAATATTTGTGTATCTTTTTATGGCTGCTAGTCTAGATCAATCAACAGAACAATTCTTAGTGGAGTATATATTCTACTTGGGGACAGATAGTAAACAATATAAATAACAAAAGATTCAATATGTTAAATGGTGATAAATGCTAACAAGGAAGACAGAAAGGGATATAGAGTATTTTTCTGTAGGAATTGCAATTTTATTTTACATTTATTTATTTATTTATGGTACTGGGGATTGAGCCCATGGCATGTGAAGCAAGTGCTCTACCACTAAGCAATACCCAGACATTAAGTGATGATCAGAGAAGACCTCACCGAGGAGAACTTTTGAAAAAAGATCCAAGCCGGCATGGTGGTGCACGCCTGTCATCCCAGTGGCTCGGGAGGCAGAGGCAGGAGGATCCCAAGTTCGAGACCAGAGGCAGTCTGTGTAACTTAGTGAGACCCTGTCTCAAATAAAGTAAAAAAGTGGGCTGAGGGCGAGCTCAGTGGTCCAGCACTTGCAGAGCATGCAGGCGGGAGGCCCTGGGTTCAACCCCCAGTACTGCAAAAAAAAAAAAAAAAAAAAAAAAAAAAAAAAAAAAAAAGATCCAAAGAAGAAGTGAGCTAGGAGGATATTCAGAGGCAGAACATTTTGTGTAGAAGAAAAGGAAAGTGAAAAGGACTGTCCTAGGAAGGTAAATGGCATTTTCCATGAACAGTAGTAAGTCCCCTATAGATGGAATGGAGTCAGCAAGGAGGAGTAGTGAGATAAAATCAAAGATGTGGTAGGTGCCACGTAGAATAGGACTGTTAAGAAATTGTATGTGTTTTGATTTTTTTCTTTGGTTATGACATGATATAATTTACATTTTAATTGGATATTTCTGACTGTTCTGAGTAGACTAAAGGGATGCAAGTAAGGAAGCACTTACTAAGGTATTACAATGATATAGAAAGAAACAGTACTGGGTTGGACTAGGATGGATGATATGAGTGGTCAGAATCTGGATGTATTGGAAGGTAGAGCTGACAGGGTTGATAGAGCACACTAGGTAGGGATGAGGTGTGAGAATAGAGTGAAACATGACTCCAAGGGTTTCAACCAGCTAAATAGCAAGAACAAGCCTTTGCTATTACTTGACGTAGAAAAGAGTGAGGAAAGATCAGGACATTATATTTGTATATATTAGATTTGAAATCCCCTACGTGTCTGTTAGCTTGTCATGCTCTGGAGGCTTGGGTGTTGCTGTGATACTGAAAGCTATGCCACTGGTATTTTAGATACCAGCAGGGCCACCCATAGTGAACAAGTTGTAGCTGAGCTTCCAGACAGAGTAGGGAGAAGGACCTAGCAGCCCACCCCTGAAACAGCCACTGAAGACTCTATAAATAACAGAGAAGCACTGACAAATATAGTGCCAGAAAATGAGCCCTCCAGGCTGGAAGGCATTCAAGAAACAACTAAAGAAGAGTTGCTTCCTCAAAGTAGAGTCAACCTTAATGATGGGAATGGAGTAAAGCTCCTGAAACCACCTTTTACTGATGTGGCACTACTCAAAATGGGAAGAAACATAGTAACTTTGGGCTGTAACATTGGGCTCAAGCATAAAAAGATTGTGTGCATGGCATAGTGCTGGGTAGCATTTCATTCTGTTATACATAGGGTCGCTATGAGTCGGACCAGACTCTGAGGGCGCCCAACAACAAGATTTGAAATGCGTATTTGACAAATGTTATAACTATCCTTCCACATGGCTCCCAATCATCCTTACCCTTTGGATTTACTTACTCATTTTTAAAATTCCCTCCCATAGTAAATCAAGGCTGGTTGTTTGGCCAAGAGAACACTGAAGAAGTGATGGTTTCTGACTTTTAAAGGTCATTACAACTTCTGCCTTGGTCTCTTGGATTGTTTTCCTTAGGTGGAGCCAGCAGCCATACCATGAGAACACTTAAGCAGCCTTGTGGAGGAGTCTACATAGAGGGCAGCTAAGGTCTCCACTGACAAACAACACACTTTGCTAACCATGTGAGTGAGCCACTTTTGACATAGATCCTTCATCCCCTGTGAAGCTATCAGATGAGTTCTGCTGTGGCTAATACCTAACTATAATATGAGAGATCATGAACCAGAACGACCCAGTTAAGCCACTTCTAAATTCTGGAACCATAGGAGCTATCTGAGAAAGTAAATTATTGTTCCTGTTATAAGCCACTAAATTTGGTGTAATATGTAATAGAGCAATTGATAGCAAATATAGAGTAGCCAGTTTGGACCTGTATTTTCAGAGGGAAGATGTAGAACTTTGACATCCTTAAGAACATAGATGAAATTCAAAGCCATGAGACCTGATGTGGTAAACTAAGAATGTGAGTGAACACAAAACAGAAAAAGTCTAATGAACAAAGCCCTGGGGCACTTGTTTGTTTAAAAACTGGGAACATGCGGATGAAAAAGCAAAGGAGATAAGAAGGAATAGCCCATGAGGTAAAACATGTAGGCAAGTGTTTTGTGACTATCTCATTCATTTTAACATGCACTTAACTTTCCACCAGGTATTAAGTCCCATCTTATTTTTTTTTATTTCCAGGTCCACATTATGCTTGATATATAACATGTATTCAACACTTGTTGAATTAGTACGTGAATGAATAAGAACAAGAGTAGAATGGAATTTAGACTCTTGCGGAAGAGAATGAACAAGTACATTGAATAACTATGACATTTTGTATTCAAAAACATAATGCCAAAAATAAATTATTATCTTTGGATAAAAGTATAAAACCATCCCCTTGTCTCTGTTCTCTCCCTAGTTTAGAGGAGACAAAAGTTAAAGGTCATGCCAAGAGTGGTGGTGCATGTCCTTAATTCCAGCAACTTGACAGGTTGAGGCAGGAAGATGGCAAGTTCAAGGCCAGAGGCAGCCTTTGAAATTTAGCAAGACCTTGTCTCCAAATATATAAATAAAATATTGGCTGAGGGTGCGGCCTTGTGGTAGAGCCCTTGCAAGGTATATGCAAGGCCCTGGATTCAACTCCTAAATACTACCAAAAAAAAAAAAAAAAAAGTTGAAGATTAGGTATGGACACTACACATTCTGGAAAATTTGAAATTTATGATTAAATTAGTGCTGCTTGAGGACCTTCATTTAAATATGAAAACAATAAAAATAAACCCAGCAACCTTTGGGAAAAAAATAAATAAAACACATCTTCTCTCACCTCTCACTGTATTTCAACCACAAAGGCATGTTTCTATGCTTGTAATTGGTTGACTTTATTCTTGCCTTTGTCCCTGCTGTCATTCCTGTGCCCCTAGATCTTTGCATAACTGACTCTCTTATTTTTCAAGTCTCAGGTTAAGTAACACCATGTTAGAGAGGCTTCCCTTGATCCCTAATCTAAATAAGCTCCCATTATGGTCCTCAAGTCCTTCTGTATCACACCTTATATTTCTTTCTTTTTGCCAGTCTGAGATCACTCTTGTCTTCACTTGTTATTTGTTCCTCCTCTAGGATATTTACTTGTTATTTGTTCCTCCTCTAGGATATTTACTTGTTATTTGTTCCTCCTCTAGGATAGAAGCTCCTGTCTTGCTCACTGATTTAACATATGTCTAGAGCAATGATTGGTCCATAGTAGGCACTTAGGAGGTGTTCATGGAATAAATGAATGAATCCTCCCTTGCACTGATATGATTTTTAAAATGTTTGTATTTTTTGGATTAAAAGTAAAGTTTTTACTTAGGAATGCCCATGTTTCTTCATTTGTTTCATTTTTCATTTCCTGTGTAATTTGAAAAATTATTTCTTGCCCGTTTGTTTTGGGTGTTCCTTTTTTTCCCCTTCCCTTATCAATTTAACTCAAGTAATCCTTTGGGAGCAGGGATTTAGCTTAGTTGGTGGAGTGCCTCTCTGGGCTCTCTGGGCTCTCTGAGGCTCTGCATTCAATCCCCAGCATCACAAACAACAACAAAAAAAAAAAAAAAAGAAGAAGCAGCAGCAGCACATGGCAGCCCACTTCCTGACACAATCCTAACAGCCTTTGAAAACCCCTATGAGGGTCGCCATGAGTCGCACCCAATTTGACAACAATCTTTAGTCAGGTTTGTGGTGAATATTGTTTCCAATGTTGGTTTTGTCCGGTTTTTTTGGGGGGGTAGAAATTCTAAATTTCCAAACAGTTATATGTGGCATTATCTTCTGTAGTGGTTTGTTTAATTGAGTAGCAGCATCGAGTGATGGTCAGCCCAAGCATTTTGAGGTTAGTTTTTATGTGACTTTAGGCAAACAGGCTAAATACTTATCTACCAAATTTCATATTACTAAATCATAGCTTTCTCATTTATGGAAAGCTGGTGTGAAGGGTAAAATGCTCTAAAGAAGTATGTTTAAGAGCTGGTATTTCACTATTTTTGTGTTAAGAGTCTTTTCTGTTCAGATAAGGTGTATTGTTGTTAGGTGCTTTCCAGTGGGTGTCGGATTCATATTGACCTTATGTACAACAGATGAAACACTATTGTCAGTGCTTCCCCCGCTATCCATAAGGTTTTCAATGGCTGATTGTTTTCTTTGGGGGGGGGGGAGGTTTGCCGGGTCCTTCTCCAAGCCTACAGCACCTAGTGTTCCCAGGCGGTCTCCCACCCAAGGACTAACCAGGCCAGACCCTGCTTAGCTTGCAAGATCTGACAGGATCTGACGCCACAGTGGTACGGCTGCAGGCTAGGTATGTTATAAATTGTCTCAAATATTTTAATTCTTTATCCTTCAGGAATTTATTTTGGTGTAACGAACAATTTACTTTATTGCCTAAAGTCAACTTTGGGTTTTGGGTTAAGTCAACCCGCAGAAGCCTTAAACTTCAGTGTACAGGCAGGGAGAGCTTCCGCAGCTAGGAGTAAAGGGCCGGCTGCGGCGGGGTGGCGAGCGGGGGCATCTAGCGAGCAGAGCGCGCCTCAGCCCCGCCCCAGATCCCCGCCCACCCCGGCACCGGACCCGCCCCACCTCCGCCCCTCTGCCTGTCCAGCCCTGGGTTCCCGTAAGTCGCTGGCTGCCGGGGCACCTTTGCGGATCCTGCCTACCTCGTCTCCACCGTCGCCTGACTTACATACACAAGACGGGCACGTGAGTGCGGCCTTTCTCTGCCCAGGGTCGGTGTGGGTGGGCCCGCGCCACCCGCCAACTTTGCGGGGAAGGAGGGCAGTTGCGGCGGAGGAATTCCCGGGCCGCAGCTCATCGGGCTGGGCGCGCCCGCCCTAGCGCTGGAAGTGCACCCTGGGCTGCGTGCGACCGGAGAGCGGCGGGGCGTCCTGGGGACCCCCAAGCACGCGAGGTCTGCGGCCTGCGGAGGCTCAGGGTCGGGGCTCAGCCCCGGTCGCGAGCGTCTCTTGGCCTGGAGCTCGCGCACCTGGACACCGGCGGTGCCCGGGACGTGCCGGCCTGGCGGCGGAAGGGTGGGTCCGGCCTGTGGCCCACAGAGGGGTAACGAGCCTTGAAATCAACCCACCGCCAAGCAGGGGAGAGGGATGGGGCCTGCAGCGCGCTCATGATGAACCAGATAAACGAAGTGTGCTTCAGAGCAGCCAAGGAGAGGCAGCTGGTTGAGGTGGGGAGAAACGTGACTGCTGATTTCAGAGTAAAGCAAAGACTAAGTGAGGAGTATCCTAGCAGCTCCTGTACCTGTTCCAGCTTAGAAATTCTGCCTGCTGCTTTAGAATCACTACCCAGGGGGTGGTGCACTCAGTGGAAGAAGTGCAGTTGCATTTATTTTCCAGCGTGAGAAACTTGACTGAGCCAGGTGACCGTTTATGATGCACTTGGTGATCATCTACAACTTTTGCTTTTCCTTACTATGATCCTTTCATGGCTGCCTTTGTTGTGGATAATCAAATAAAGAATAAAATGTGATTAAATATGGCAATTATTAATTACAGTGTCCAGAACAACTGTCCTATACAATGTACATATATGTTAGCTCATTTAATGCTCACAACCCCAAACTTAAGTGATATTGTTTTGTGTTTCTTATGCCAGGAAACTCAGGTTGAATAAGTTACCAAATTACACAAGTGGTAAGTGGTAGCATTAGGCTTGGAACTTAGGTCTGTCTGATTTTAGGGCACAAGCTTTGTGGTTAATGTAAGAGAATAGTATTCTTTTGAATAAGACATATATCTGGTTTCAAATAAATGGTTTGAGATTTGTAAACTTTTAGAGCATATTTCTGCATTTGTGAAATAGAGATAGTACCTGCTATGTCACAGAGTTGTTATGAAGATTAAGTAGAACCATATTTGTACAACAGCAAATCACCGGGCTTAAGTTCGTGGTAAGTTGGACATACCTACATACATTCTGCTGTTGCCCTTAATTACGGTCAGTAAACTTCAGCTTGCGCCAGCCAGAGCCAAGCAGAACTTGCAAGGGTCTAAAGCATAGGTACAGGGAAACAGCAAAGGGTAGAAAAAGAAAAGGGAACTGAGAACAGACCAACATATGTGATGGCAATTATAGAGACAGCAATAGATATCTTAGGTATTAATTTGTGGTACTCAAGGCCACTTCATGCTTTTGTGAGTTTTTTGTTGTTGTTGTTATTTTTGGGGTTTTTTTGTTGTTTGTTTTTTTTTAAAGGCAGTTCCCGCTGGGTATGGTGGCTCACATCTGTAATCTCAGCAAATCCAGCGGTGGAGGCAGGAGAATCTCAGGATCCAGGCCAGAGGCAGCCTGTGTAATTTAGAGAGACCTTGTCTCAAGATAAAAAATAAAATATGGACTGGTGTGGTGGTGTAGCCTAGTGGTTGAGCACTTACAAAGTTTGTGCGAGGCCCTGGGTTCAACTCCCAAGCACCACAAAAAAAAAAAAAAAAAAGGCAGTTCCTTTTAGCTGTTGAATTGTAAAATGCATCCCACTCCCAGCTGAAAAATTTCAGAGGCCATCCTCCAGGACTGTACAGTGCTGAGGCTCTATGGATGTGATGTGGAATTGGAATTGAATTTCTGGTCCTTACAGATGAAAGGGCTGGGGTTTAGCTCAACTGGTAGAGTGCTGCTCTGTACTCTCTGAGGACCCAGGTTTGATCCCCAGCACTGCAAAAATGAGAGAAGGACATGGCAATCCACATCTGAAGCAAATTCGAACAGTCAGCTGTTGAAAATCCTGTGAGGGTCCACTGAGTTGGACTTGACTCGACGGCACCTAACAACAACACAGATGGAAAGGTTCCTGGAACAAACCCCACAATAAAGTGTGCAATTCTCCTGTATTTCTTCTTTCAAGTCTAGTCCCTGAAGAAAAGGTTCTAGGATATGGGGGGAAAAAGGTTTATATACCTCTCAGCGTATCTTAGTGCCTGGAAACTTCTCCTAATTTTACCTGTAATTGTGAACATTTTATAGACAATGGTCTTCTTTCCACGTAGATTTGAGGTAAAAATAATACATCTTAAAATAATTTGTTGGGATGGGGATGTAGCTTAGTGGTAGAACACTCACATAACATGTAGGAGACCCTGGGTTCAATCCCTAGCATACCCTAAATATTTATTGCCTTTGCAGCATCTGCTCACATACGTAGTTCATACTGTACCCTAGCTCCTGTCAATTCTTGGTGTAGTTTTAGACATAGTTTTTCTAACTTTTTTCTACTATTGTTAGTTTTGTTTCTATTTTCCAAAACTTTCTTTCATTAATAATTTATTATGCTAGAAAGTACACCCCATCAGCAAAACTAAGAAAGATAGTGTTGGATGTGAAAAAATGATTTCAAGTCATTTTGAACTTTAAGTATTTATAATGAGCCACCAGAGCTCATCAAAGCATGCACTTTCAGGTGGATCTTTTAGTAAAAACCAGTACCACTTTCATTAGTGGTACTCAACAAGCTTGGGCATTCCTATGATGTACCTTCAATTACGTTCACCCTACAGTTTAGCTTCCTTCCAACCAGTGATTTCCTTTCATGTTATTATCTATCTTATAATAGCTGACTAGGTTAAAACCCAAATAGATTAAGTAGAATATTTAGTAGAAGATTTACTAACAGTTTGGTTAGGAAGGAGCTTTAAATTGCCACCTATCATAGATTTTATTTAACAACACTATTTAATTTTCTGATAATGATAATCAGAAGCAGTTATTTTATGTACATTTTGATAAGATTCTGATAACTACACTTAAGCCAGTTACGCTGATTTAAATGTATTTAAAGAAGGTTGGGAGTAGAATGGTATTGGGATTCTTTTGGAGATAACTGTTCATTCTTTTTATATGTAACAGCTTACCAAGGTGCAATTATAACTTTTAAAAAGACATGAAAATTAGTCAATGTAGTGGTCAGATTTTCAAATATGTATTAGATATATAACATATTAATACAGTTTGCCCATGATAAATGAAAGGAAATATTACATAATCATTTTAGTACATCATTTTGAAATGTCCTCTTACCAAATGTGTGCATTATGTCTAGTTCCTGTGAAAACTCTAAGGGCAATAGTGTGGTTGCAATACACAGTTTCATTAGGATACTTCAATGTTTTGAAGCTTTTGGTTCCTCATGATTCTAGACCTTAAGGTAATAATCGGTACATATTAAAATACAAACCTGCAAATGAAAAGAGGAACTTGGTGCCATTTCCAACTTCTAAGGATCAGGTTTTTTTTTTTCATAACTGAGAGGTTATACCCAGGGCCTACTAGGCAAGTGCTCTACCACTTAGTGGCACCCCAACCCCTTTTAATTTTTTATTATTTTGAGATAGGATCTTGCTAGGTTGCACAGGCTGCCTCTGTCCTCAAACTTATAAGCCTCCTGCTTCAACATCCTGAATGGCTGGAATTACAGGCATGTACCATGGTGCCCAGCTTAGGAATCAGAAGTTTTAAAAACAGTTGTTGTTGTTAGGTGCCATCCAGTCCTGTCTTAAAAACAATAGTGAAAACTAAATACTTCCTTATGCTGTTGTCAAAAGAAGTTTATAAAATATCTAAAATTATGTCCCACCTTCAATGGTTCTTGCTCCTCTTTCCTGCTTTATTTTTCCCTTTAACACTTACTAAACAGGGCTGGGATTTAGCTCAGTGGGTAGAACGCTGTGCTGCAGTCTCTGAGGTCCCGAGTTCAATTCCCAGCACCACACAAATAGGAGAAGGGCCTGGCAATCCACTCCCAAGGCAATCCCGAAACAGTCAGCCATTGAAAACCCTATGAGGGTCACTATGAGTCGGATACCAACTCGACAGCACCTAACAACAACAACAACAATTACTAAACATGCTATTTGTTTTATTTATTCCTCTCTATTTTTGCCTCCCTATAGTGTAACCTCATGAAGACAGAAATGTTTGTCTGTTTTCTTCATTGTTGGTTCCCCAGTACCTTAGAATAATGGCTAACACATAGTAGGTGATCCATAAGTATTTGTTGAATGAATGCTGAATGAATAAATTGTGCTGTTCACCTATTCATGATTGGGAAGTGTACAAAGGCTTGGCAGAAAGCTAGAAACAACTGGAATGTATGTGCTAAGCAATCATGACATGAATACTTTTGAAATCAGAAAATATATAACCAGAACAACAGTCTTTACTCAATATAGAGACTATTTATGTATTTATGCTGGTAATGCTAAGCATGCACTCTACCCCTGGGCTACACCTGCAGCCCTACAAGCCTTTAAACTTTGGGAATGTAAGTAGTTGTTGCAGCTTTAAACTAAAAGAATTTTTATATCACTATTCACCATGAACTAGGGAAGAGCACATAGTGAGAAAATGTGAAATGTTTGTCCTGTTAAATATCATACAGGTCCAGCTGAAAAGAAAGGGAGCCAAGTTTAGAAATCATACATTTAGAGTCAGAACATATTAGATACTAGGGCAAATTCTGATGGCTGGTTCTACTTTTGGGAGATTCCATAAGGCAGAAAGTTCTTAAAGTGCTCTGAAGGGAATGAGAACCAGGGGACTTCAGTCTCAGCCAATTGATAAGCCTTAATATGCTACTCACACTGCCTGCTATGCAATTGACCAGCAGTTTTACCAAGTCCTTGTAATTTTAAAACTTTCCAGTTGTGTACCATGGGGTTTTCAGTCATGGGATGCAACTCTGATTTTTATTGAGGATAAAAGATGATTCATTTTGTTGTTGTTGTTGTTGTTAGGTGCCCTCAAGTTGTGTCCGACTCATAGCGACCCTTATAGGGTTTTCAATGGCTCATTGTTTCGGGATTGCCTTGAGAGTGGATTGCCACATCCTTCTCCCAATTTTGCAGGTCTGGGACTCGAACCCAGGACTTCAGAGACTGCAGAGCAGTGTTCTACCAACTGAGCTAAATCCCATCCCCAATTCATTTTGTAGGTATGTATTATATAGCCAACCCTGCCAAGATTCTTGTTTCCTAATGTGAGACAATGCTGAGGTGTTGTCACTGCTTCTAATTTTTAACATCTCACTAAGTGAACTTGTGATGAACTGTTCTTTGATAGGCTTGGAAGTACAATCAGTGACATTTTAAAAAATGTGTATACAGGTGCTAAGGGAATGGAAAAGTAGCATATCCTGAAAGACTTATTAAGTAAATCCTGTATCCTTCTATGAATCATGAAATACAATAATATATCTTTAGGATTTTCTAGAGAAATTAAGGAAGTTGATTGCTCACTTTGTAGCAATAAGAACAAAGTAGAACTGTAACTACAAGTACTTCTTATTTTAAAGTTAAGAATGATCCAGAGTCAAAACTTTTGTATTTATTTAGCTTTCCTCAATTCCATGTGTCCAAATATCAACAATAGTATCACTATTTAGATTTTACTTATGATAGTTCAAGAATCCGAAACTAGCTGGGCATGGTGGCGCACGCCTGTAATCCCTGCTGCTTGGGAGGCGGAGGCAGGAGGATCGCAAGTTCGAGACCAGAGGACGTCTGCATAACTTAGCGAGACCCTGTCTCAAAAAGTAAAGAAAAAAAGGGGGGGGGGCTGTGGGTGCAGCTCAGTGGTCTAGCACTTGCATAGCATGCAAGCGTGAGGCCCTGAGTTCAACCTCTAGTACCGCAAAAAAAAAAAAAAGAGAGAGAGAATCTGAAACTTTTTTGTGGGAGTTGGGAGGGGTGTGTTGGGGATTGAATCCAGGGTCAGGTACATGCTAAGCACATGCTCTACTACTAAGCTACATCCCTAGTCCCTAGAATCATTTTTTTGAATGATAAACAAAATATGATTCCTTTGGCTGCCATGATATATACTGAGAACTTAATAGTGTGAAATTGCCTGGATGATAGTAAAACTCACTTTTTTCTTATGCTGTATCTACCTAATTGACTGGGATCTATAGTTTGTTTGTTGATGGACATAATTTTTTCCAGTCATCAAAAATTTAATCACAGTTTCAAGTAAAGGTTCGTAACTAGTAGAAAAATGCCTGTTTTTGTTTTTTGTTTTTTGTTTTGTTTTGTTTTGTTTTAATGATACAGCTTTTTTGACAGTGGGAGATGGTTGAGTTTGGAAAACTGTCCTTTCCCTTCCATTTCTCCTTTTGGTTCCTATAAATATTCTGATATTTTTTATTACTTTTTATTTTTAATCTTTTAGGATCACTTTCTAAACAAAGTCCATATTCATTGTAATTAAATTAGAGAAATAGAACATTAACTGGAAGGGAAGCCTTAGGAATTACCTAAAGGGATTTACTCAAGGCTTAAATTTATAGTCAAAAACAAACAAACAAACAACAATACCCTCCACAGCCTGGAGAAGTGACAGCCCTTCCCCAAATGCCCACCACTCTGATGTGTCTGACATAGAAGAATTCAGTTTTTTCCCCCTTGATCCAGTGATCCTATTTGTCTCTTTTTCATATTAAAAGAGAACATGTCTTTTTCTGTTTTGTGTGCTTTTAGGCTTGACCTAATTCTCCATCTTTAGTTCTAGTATCTTGTGGCAGGGATGAAAAAAAAAAAAAAAAAAGAAAAAAAAACCAAAACAAAACACCAATAACAACCAAAAACTCTTGGCATCACTTTCTTCTTACTAAACACAAGTTCAGTTAAAATTCCTTTCATGTAAGACTTTCACTGTCAGATTCTGCCTATTTATTTGCTATTTACTATCACTGAGCAACACTTGCAAGCAGAGTCTGGTTATTAAGTACAGTATATATTCCTGTTATGCCTGCAGCTGTAGCCCTGTGGCATCTGATCCAGTCAGATCTTTGCACCTAAGCAGGGTTGGGCCTGATTAGTACTTAGATGGGAGACCACTTGGGAACACTGGGTGCTGTAGGTTTGAGAGACGGACTTGGCAACCCACTCCCAAAAATCAATCCACCATTGAAAACCCTATGAACAGCAGAGAAGCTAACAATAATGTTTCCCCTGTTGTATGTAGGGTCGCTATGAGTCAGATACTGACTCGACGGCACCTAACAAGAACAACATATTCTTGTTACAGTTTGGATCTGGAATGTTCTTCAGGGATTCATGTGCTGAAGAGTTTGGTTTCCAGTGTAGCAGTGTTTAGAGGTCAGGCCTTTGGAGGTGATTAGATCATGAGGGCTCTTACCTCATGAATGGATTCGTCTATTTATGGATTCATAGCTTAATTTGGCTTTGTTATAAAAGTAAGCTCTCTTTCTCTTTGCTGTCTGGCCACTAGGTATTTCCATGATGGACTGCCTTACCATACACTCAAAACCCTCCAGACTAACTGACTGAAACCATGAGCCAAAATATACCTTTCCTCTTTTAAGTTGATTTTTTTAGGCATCTTGTCATAGTTATGGAAAGCAAATGTAATTAAAGAGAGTGTGTTTTGCTCTAAGATGGTCTTGCTGCACCTGCATGGTAGATCTGTGTGTGGGGAGATGCCTTTGGAAAGAGAAAATGCTTTTTTATCCTTAAGTAATTTACAAACGAATGGGCTATCTTGAAGAGGAACTGTTATGATATAAATACAAACCATCTCAGTTCTTCCAGTGCTCTGGCTAACTACTGTCATTATGGTTACAGTTATTTAAGAAAGATATTAATAATTATAACTAGAATATTTTGTAACTTAAGATTCTATATCATTACTAATTTGTAGCAGGCTAAATATTACATTTGATACTAACAAGCAATTAGAGAATCAACTAAAGAATATTGCTGTTATAGTTATTGTTTTGTTGTTAGGTGTTTTCAAGTTGGGTCTGACTCATAGATACCCTCATAGGTCTATTATACTAAGCAGGTATTAATTAGAGGCTTTAATGCCCCCTGAAATCATTTCATCATGAAAGGGGAAAGAATTTGGGTTGTAGCTTTGGTGCTGCCACTTTCTAGCTCAGTAAGCTTGGGTAAGGAATTTAACCTTTTTGAAGAAGCTCATTTTTCATCTAATAGACACTATATACTCCTTTGAAAATTAACAATATCCTGAAAACTATCAACATATTCTAGGATAATCAGTTCAGATATTCAAATGTTTAATATTATAGTCATAGCAATGGTAATAGTAATCCTTACTCTACCTTATTCTACCTTATTTTCAGGATTTTTATAAGATTCAGAGGTAATACATTATTTGGAAGAAGTTTGAAAATTGTAGGGGATAAAAACTACCCAGATGTTTGGATTTATTAATTATATTTCCTTTCCCCTATTCCTCTCGCTCCTCCTCTCTCAAGTTCAGGGATTAAAATAAAATCCAGTGGTCAGTGACAACATAAGTGTAAATTCCTTTATAATAGAATACAGCTAAGGGCCCTTTGCTTTCTGTCTGCAAGACAGAATTTTGTTTCTGTGTATACAAAGGTAGCTTGGTACACCTATTGCTTTTTTTCCCTCTCCCTCACATGTAGAACACCTAGAAGGTACTCAATAAATAGTTGATAGCTTAAAAGTAAGCCATCTATACTGAGATAATCAATTTAAAATATTTGATTAATTCATAAAATAATTGCTATAATTCTAATATATGCTGAGTAAGGTACAAACATCGATAGGGTTTTTTATTCCCATTTTATAAATGAGGAAGTTAAGGTTCAGAGAATTTGCCAACAGTGACAAATCCAAGTAAATGGTGGGAAAGAAATTTGAACCATGTGCATGACTTTTGAAGTTTTGCCCCTTTTTGCTACAAATAACCTGTACCAGCTGTCATACTTTAAGACAACAGGGAAGCAGTGAGAACTCCTTATTTTCTCAGCTATCAGTTATGCAAGTGACACAACTCTGCTTGCTGAAAGTGAAGTGGATTTGATGAAGATCAAAGAAGACAGCCTTCAGTATGGATTGCTACTCAACATGAACAAAACAAAAATCCTTACAACTGAGTCAGTATGCAACTTTATGATAAATGGAGAAAAGATTGAGGTTGTCCAAGATTTTGCTTTACTTGGTTCTACAATCAACAATGGGGCTGGGATTTAGCTCAGTTGGTAGAATGCTACGCTGCAGTCTCTGAGGTCCCAAGTTCAATTCCCAGCACCACAAAAATGGGAGAAGGACCTGGCAACCCACTCCCAAGGCAATCCCGAAACAGTCAGCCATTGAAAACCCTATGAGGATCATTATGATTCGGATATGGACTCGATGGCACTCAACAACAACAACAACAATCAACAACCGTGGAAGCAGCAGTCAAGAAATCAAAAGATGGGTTGCATTGGGAAAAGCTGTGACAAAAGATCTCTTTAAAGTATTATAAAACTGTCCCATTGAAGATTAAGCTGTGCCTGACTCATGCCATGGTATTTTCAGTCACATCATATGGTTGTGAAAGCTGGACATTGAATAAGGGAGATAGGAGAAGAATTGATGCGTTTGAATTATAGTGCTGGAGACAAATACTGAATATACCATGGACTGCCTAAAAAATCAACAGGTCTGTCCTAGAAGAAGTGCAACCAGAATGCTCCTTGGAAGCAAGGATGGCTAGACTACATCTTACATATTTCAGACATGTAGTCAGGAGGGACCAATCCCTGGAAAAGGGCATGATGTTTGGGAGAGCGGCAGGTCAACGAAAAAAAGGAAGGTCCTCAGCTAGATGGATTGACAGAGTGTCTGCAACAATGGGCTTAAACATAAAAAAGATCATGTGCCTGGCACAGAATCAGGAAGTGTTTGGATCTGCTGTATGTAGGGTTGTTATGAGTCCAGCTCGGTTGCGCCTAACAATAGCAACATCAGTACTTATGTGGGGCCATGAGTCATGCACATGCAGGTAGCAGCAGTGTAAAATATATAAAGTCAGTGCTGTAATAGCATTAGGAGGTTTTAGAATCAGCTTTATGGAATAAATATCATTTAAAGTGGATCTTTATTTTATTTTATTTATTTATTTATTTATTTATTGAGAAAAGGTCTAGCTGTACAGTCCAGGCTGGCCTCAAACTCTCAATCCTCCTGTGTCTGTCTTCCAAGTGCTGGGATTACATGTCTGTGCCACCAAGCTTGGCTGAAGTGCATCTTGAAGAATTTAAAGGGGCAAAGTTAGCTGGGGACAGGGCTGAGCCAAAAATTGCAGGCTTAGCTTTCTAGATTATGGTAGGCCCTGGGCAACAAGTAATTTTTTTTTTCTTTAATCAGTAGTAATAAAATCATGAGAGCAGATAAAGGATGGCAGTGGAATACACATTAGAAGACTATTAGAGTAGGTAGGTGAGAGGACTTTTGAAGTAAGGTGGTAACTATGGGAACAGGGCAATGTCTGTACCTCCACCTTTGATTGAGATTTGGGATTGTAGTAGGGAGAATCTCCATGGCAGCCTTATTGAATAAATGTAAGACTACCTTTAAGGGTCACAATGTCACTGAGGAATGTGTCTGGGAGTCACTGGTGTTACCAGAGAGCTGCAGCAATGCCTGCATTCTTGTGTTCACCATTTGAAAGAATTCAGATGTGACTCAGTATAGTGCAGGACGCACACAAGATTTATTGTAAGAGATAGTTTGACTTTACAGAGTAGGGAGGGAAATGGTTGAGAGCTATTGCCAACAGCCAAGGTCTTAGCTAATCTTGTAGTTGCGTTTGTGTCTCTGGGGGAGAAGTGCCTGCCATCTGGGAAACTAAGGCACCTAGAGAAGCTTGAATAAACGTGGGGGGAGAGGGTGAAATTCCTGGACAAACCTCGGTTATTAGGGTGAATCAGCCTAAGATTATGGATGTCCCCCAGACAAAGGAAAAGATAGAGAGTGCAGAAGAGTTAAGCAAGCTTTTAGAAGGAAAACATCTTGGATAGGGAAGATGGCAGCCCCAAGAGAAGCTGCAGGGTCATCTCTGCAAAACTAGAGGCATCCTCTCTCTGGTTTTGTCAAAGTAGTGGCAGGCCCAGAGTGACACAAGCCCTAGGCATGGGAAATTAAGCTCTTCCTTTTCTTGATGGGCAAGGAGAAAGCCTGTTTTTTAGTAATTTTTTGTGGTTTAGGGCATGTGGAGCCTATGGTATTTATTTTGTAAAATAGGTTAATGTATTTTTTGACATTTTGAAAAGAATGGGCTCATGCAAATTCCTTGGAAGGGTTTGCTTTTGTTCATTACCTGAGAAATCAGGCAGATATTGATCCTGATGTGGGTGTAGGGTCCATTAGAATAATAGCCCTCTCAATGTCCTGGGAGGTCCAGTTCACACATCATGGCTGGAAGTGGAAAGCCATTTTTAATCCCCTCCTCCCTTATTCATGGACTGCTAGTACCTAGCTAACCTGCCTAACAGCTGGGAAAAGAGGAAGCAGATAAGACTTTGGGGTTTTCCACCAGGCCATGGGGAAGGACAAAATAATATAAATTTCACCTATCAGGCTCTACTTCAAATATTGTCTTCATTTTTAATTATTTTGAGTGACCTGTGTTGTAATGTTGACTCAGGATAGTTATAGTGAGTGGGAAAATGGTTGATGTTTAATATTTCTAGGGGTTATTTGCATTTCAGAATTATTTGAAGCAATTCCCCATATTCTCCAGTATGGTAGGAGAGCTGTTGCCTAATCTTGCTGACTTCCTCACTGTTTCTAGCATCCTATTATTTAGGGAGTAATAGCATCCTATTCTTCAGTTGCTTCCTTCTGCCCTGGTTACTTATCCCAGCCAAATCACCTGTTTTCTATAATCAAAGAGTATAAAATATTTATTTCTTTTCTTCCATTATAGTTTGAGGATGAGATACCTGTTGTTCTTTTAAAAACTTGTACACCATGTACTGGATAATTACTAGGAAGTAAATGAAAATAGCATCTTCATGAATGTTGCTATTGACAAGGTTCCAGACCCAATTGTTTATGTAATTTTTTCTGTGTGCCAGTCAGCCATCATGGGGTTGCTAGATAAAAGAGAAGCTACAGCCAGAGCCTTTTTCCCTTTAGAGGGGGAGAATGGGTGAGGAGTATGGTACTAATAGACAGAATTTGCTTCCTGGCTATAATGCAGTAATGTAACTGTCAGCCATTTGCTAAATAATCTGCCTTGCCTGGTATGTTGTTTTGGTAGGTTTTATATAAGCATTTTTAGGGGGAATAATAATGTTCTACTGGTACATTATGTCTCTTTGTTGTGAGACTGACATTGCATATAAATGTCTGTATTCTTTGTTGAATTCTGCCCATCCTGACAAACTTCACAACTTTTCTTATTGCTGGTAGAGAATCCTCTACATGTTGTTCTTTATATTTAGCAATACCCTGTGTTTGTCCACAGGGTACTACCAACATGCAACTTACAAGACTCTAAACTACCTTATGCAAAAGAAATAAATTATACAAATAACATTTATTTCACAGATTGTGTTTTAGAAACAACAAGCAAAATGCCCAACACATGCCAGATTTAATTTACTTTCATTGTCTCCATTTTTACTAATGAGGAAATCTAGGCTCAGGAAGTTGAAGTCTTTTATATGTAGTTACACAGCTAACATCAGATGCAAGATTCAACTTAGTTATGCGTTACTCTATACTTGATTTATTTTTCAACATAGGATCTTACTATGTAGACTGGGCTGCTCTCAAATTTGCTGTGTAGCCAAGGCTAGCCTTGAGCTTACGATCCTCCTGCCTCAGCCTCCCAAGTGCTGGGATTGTAGGTGTGCAGTATTGCACTTGGCTTTCCAAATTGGATTTGTTCTTATATTTAGTAATTTTAGTATTAAAGCAGCAGGAATTCAATGGAGCAACTTGTTTGTGGGTTGGAATAATCAGGAAAATCATCATAGAATACAATAATGAAAAATAAACATAGGATAGCTAAGAAATGATCACCCTCATGGAAGCAAGTAGTCCTGAAATAATAATAATAATAGTAATAATAATAATGATAACAATATCATTTGTGTACTTACTATGTACTAGACACTGTTTAAATATATTAACTTAATCAGTGTTCACAACATCCCTTTGAGGTTGTTGTTGTTGTTAGGTGCCATCGAGTCGGTATCCAACTCATAGCGACCCCTCTGTACAGCAGGCGAGACGCTATTGTCAGTGCTTCTCTGCTGTTCATAGGGTTTTCAATGGCAGATTGATTTTTGGGAGGGGGTTGCCAGGTCCTTCTCCCAAGCCTACAACTTCTGGTGTTCCCAGGCGGTCTCCCACCCAGGTACTAACCAGGCCTGACCCTGCTTAGCTTCGGAGATCTGATGGGATCGGATTCCACAGGGCTACTGTTGCAGGTCCTTTGAGGTAGGAGCAGTTATTTTCATTTTGTAGTTGAGGAGACAGACTGAGGATCTTTCCTAAACTCGCATATTATTTGGTAAAATCTAGAGGAAAATTTAGGCAATCTGATTCTGCAGCCTGTAATACTGGATGGTAAACAGGAAGGGCACATCTGGGGGCATGGTTCAGGGCTGAGTACTATAGATGTAAAAAGGGGAAAGGGGAAAATTGTATATAGAGCAGGGGTGAGGGAGATAGATTTGAGGATTACCGTCTGCCAAAGAGATGCCTAAAGCTTGAGAGGTGTAAGATCAAAGACACTGTAAAGGTAGACAAAGACCAGAAGGTAATACCCTTAATGGCTGCTTAGTTTCTCAAATGGGAAGAGGAAGAGAGGTACTAGTTAGAGGCAGAGAAGAGGAGAATAATGAAGAACAGATGAAGGATGAGATCCCAGTGTCGGAGACTTCATGGATGTGGATATCTTCAAATTATCAAATTATCTCTGTGTTTCTTTGTTTTGTGGCTTTTCTGCTCTCCTACCACTTTCTTCTTCCCTCATTATGTTTTTAGCACTTCTATTTTTTTCATAAATCAAGGTTTAACCTTGATTATTATTATATTAACACTATTAATACAAATGCCCTCTAATGTTGTATATACATACTTTAGAAAAGAAATAGCTAATCCTCTGAATTGGATGGCATAAAGACATGCTGATTTTAGTACTGAATTCTGTTTATTGTTTATGGCTTAATGAAGGGACCTTTTTGGGCTAGGATGTAGCTCAGGGGTAGAGTGCTTGCCTAGCATTCACAAAACCTTGACTTCAATCCACTGCAAAAATAAATAAATAAATAAATAAATAAATAAATACCTTTTCAGTGTCACGTTATAATGTTCTAATTTGTAACACTTTGTGGAATTGGAAGAGATCTGACAAGTGACACTTGAAAATAAGCCATTTTGCCTGCTTGTGAAGCAGTTTGGAGTAAGCAGCAGAGAACATTCTTCCCTCCTCCTCCCCCAACAAAAGCATGGAACTGCATTCCAGTAGGCTTATCACTAGCTTTTTTTTTTTTTTTTTTTTAACCATACTGGGAGCTGAACCTAGGGACTCACACATACCTTTTTTGCATGCGCTCCACCACTAAGCTGCACTCCCAGCCCCTTTCTTATTATTTATCTTGAGACAGGGTCTCACTAAGTTATACTGGCCACCTCTGGCCTCAAACCTGCAATCTCCTGCCTCAGCCTCCCCATTTGCTGGGATTATAGGCATGCACCACTGTGCCTGACCCTTAAAGAGTCATCAGATGAGATTGTGGAGAGGCTCATGCCCTATCTGTATCCAACAAGGAATCCAAAGAAAACTGGTTGTATGCTACCCCATCCTAATATTATCTGCACTCCCCTACCAATAAGGAACTATCTATAAAAAAATCCACCTTCACTCATTAGATTGCTGACTCCCTCATTAGCAGCCCACACTGTGATCTTTCTCAGAGCGTAATCTTTCCCATCTCTCTTAATAAACTCATTCCTCTTTCTATTTTACAAGACTAACTCCTGACTTTCACTTCACTTTCATTCCTTGTTAAATTCTTCTTAACAAGAAAACAAGAACCGAGGATAATTTTCGTACAACACCATTATGTCCAGTTTGTGAACATGCAATAGCACCTCATTACCCACCCACTTAATTCTTCGGACTGCTCATGGGACACTCCAAACTTTCCCCTCCTTTCTATTCAGTTTTGCCTTCCTCCACATAGCTTCCTTGTGACACATGACAAGGTGTTAATACTGAGCTTTCTAATGTCCTCTCTTGCCTATGTTTGTGCTGTCTGCCATTTCATCTGTTCAAATCGAACCCTTCAGAGCCCAGGCGGTATAAGTCTCACCCACACTGTCAATATTCCTCAGATTGCTTCATCGTTCTCCTTGCTGTTGATGTCTTTTGTATAGATTGTCAGTAGTATATATTTTAGCACTTGACCATTCTAATGAGTATTAAATTGGAAAAAAAAAAAAAAAACCCAAACCAAAACTAAGCCAGACAAAAAAGCTTTTGGCCTTGTAAAGGATGTAGTAGTTTTAGTTTTAGAACAGTATTGTATTGTTAGATAGGGGATTTAGGAAGCAAAATGGGGATTTAGGGAAATTTTTTCATTTATTAAGGAATAATTCTCTTCCCAGGTAAAGCCATACAATTATAGCATTGCTTTTAAAAGGAATTTCTGGCTACAACTAAGACCAGCCTCATTATTCTGTTTCTAAAATTTAGAAATCTTAAGTGCTAGTATTGACTCTTGACCTACTTGGAGAGTTGGCCTGTTTTTTGAGAGTCTGTTGTTGTTATACAGCATTAAACAGTTTTCCTAAGACGTGAGTTGTTTTTTGACATAGTCAGAGGACTCTTGTAATGGTAATCCTTATTTTTTTCCTACTTGATTAGCAGAAATGCATCTGCTGTGTTTAAATGTAACAGGATGATGAGTGGATTTGTTCTTGTTGTCTTAGTTGTCCTAGAATTCCAGGTAAATCTTAGGGTGGAGAGCTAGGGTCTGTATGCTACATGTATGTATGTATGATACTCCATATGCTAAGGATGTTTGGGAAGAAGCACTCCTCCTCCTCCAGAACCTGCACTACCACCATGAACCCCCACTTCACTCTGGACAGTTGGGGAATGCAGCGCCTGGTTCCTCATCTGTATGATATCTGCAGTCCCTTGCATTCCCTGCTCACCCTGCATATAGCATGCCATCTCAAGCACAGCCCCCACAGAGTGCTCTGCCTCACTCCCGGGCCTTTTCATATGTTCCTTGAATGTTGGAGAAGAGACTGTGAACTTTAGACTAAGTGGTATTCCTTAGTGAGTCACAGAGAGAAGGTGAGGCATGCCAATTTGCTGGATGCTCCTTGTGAAAAGTAGGTTTGTCAGCCCCATCTACTCGTTAGAATCATCCAAAGAGCTGATGCCCTAGTGGTAACCTAAACCAATCAAATTAAATTTCTTTGTGTGGGACTGTGGCATCAGCAACTTTGATAAGGTTCTGTAGATGAGTCCTGTAAGAACCAAGATTGGGAACCATCACTGCAAAATATATGGAGCTGGGGGTGGAATGGAGGGAGGAAAGTATTTGAGGTCCTGAGTCTCAGCCAAAATTCTTTGAAAATGGAAAAGATCTCATTCAGTATCATGTTAAATAAACAAACAAAAGAAAACCTAACATTGTAGTTTAATCTGCTTTGTTTTATAGCAATGTTTAGTTTTAAGTGAAGAATCAAGATTATGCTTAGACTTTTTTCAGATTAGTAAAGGGTGAAAGTAAGGTGAAAAGATTAGTAAGGTGAAAAGATTAGGATATACTAATTGCCATTTTAAGAGCTTCATTGTACTGTTGTACAGTAATTCAGTTTTATGTCAGCAAAAGAATAAAGGTATATCATTGGGGTGAGTAGTGACATCCAAATCCCCAGGAGGCTCATGTAACAATCTCACTCTAGCACACTCCCTGTCTGAACTGCCTTCTGACAGTTTGTCTTAAGAATTCAGCAATTTCCGTTAGGATTGAGTGTGCTTCTTAAAGCCCATTTCCCCTGTTTTTTCATCTCATTGGTTTTCTCACAGCTCCAGAGATGGCTGCCCAGTGTGTCACGAAGGTGGAGCTGAATGTTTCCTGTGACAATCTTTTGGATAGAGATGTTACCTCAAAGTCGGACCCATTATGTGTGTTACTTTTGAACACAAGTGGTCAACAGTGGTATGAGGTAATATTAAATATTTTAGGTGAAAAGCAGTCTGAATTACTCTTTTAACACTGTGAAGTTTATTTAAAATGTTAAAAATAATAACACCACCTAATCTGTTAATGCAATTTTTTGAACAAGTTTGTCCTTGATTGTAGAATTCTTCATATACATATAGAAAGTTCCTTTAGTTTTTCATGCCTATATGTTTAGTACATAAAAATATTAAAATCTTGGTGCATGCCTGTAATCCCAGCGGCTCAGGAGGCGGAGGCAGAAGGATTGCAAATTCGAGACCAGGGGCAGTCTTCGTAACTTGGCGAAACCCTGTCTCAAAAAGTAAAAAAAATGTGCTGGAGGCAGCACCTCAGTGGTCCAGCACTTGCAAAGCGTGCAAGTGTGAGACCTTGGGTTCAACCCCCAGTACCACAAAAAAAAAAAAAAAAAGTTAAAATCTAAGTGTTCCTTTCATCTGAAGAACCTTTTCTGATTTTTCTTTTCTTTTTTTTTTTTTTTTGGGCGGTTGAGTATAGGTTGAACGTACAGAAAGGATTAAGAATTGCCTGAATCCAAAATTTTCCAAGACATTTATTATAGATTACTATTTTGAAGTGGTTCAGAAATTGAAATTTGGGATTTATGACATTGACAACAAAACCATTGAGCTGAACGATGATGACTTCTTAGGAGAATATGAATGCACCCTTGGACAAGTGAGTATAAATAGCTATTATGTTCTGTTTTGTCTTAATTTTTAAGCAAAGAATTAGATATTTTTGGTAAGTGTCCATTAGTTTAACTTTTGAAGTTGAAAAGTATATAATCACTTTAAAGAGTGAGCTCATATGTTAGAATGATTACCATGAATATTGCAGAAATTCATCGTACTTTTTGAAAGACAAGGACCATGTGCTTCTGGAAAAGACTGTTCATTCTTTTTTGTTAGGGGTGCCGCATTAGGCATTTCAACCAGTAGTGCCATTAGTCTGTCTGCTGCAGAATTTAGTATAATTGTATTAGGTTCAAGTCATAAATCCCATTGAGGTAACATTGACTTCTCTCCTGTTCTACCTACCATGACCAGTAATTCTTGGCCCCTGATACCCCAATACCACTCTTTTACCTGGCCTTTCTTCTTGCTCCACCTTTAATATGTCACTTTAAGCTTTACTTCTCCCATAAAACTTCTCTGACCCTTCAGACTAGTTTGGAGCCCTTCCTTGAACTTACTTTGATGCTCTCTCTACTGTTTTTTTTTTTTTTTTAAATCATATTTCATAGTTGTCTTATCTGTCTTCCCAGTATATGATGAGCTTGGTCAGGGTAGGAGCATGCCTGGTAGCTCACCATTCTGCTCCTAGCTCAGCCTGATTTATCAGGAGAGATTATGACCATCTGTATAAACTGAGGAGGTACTGGGTAAGAGGAGTCATTATTTTTCAATGAATAACATTTATCATTCAAGTTTGTCTTTTATGAGTTGATTTTTCAGGGTTAAATTGTTTGGACATCATAATGTTTCCTATATCTCAAGAGTAATATAAGGTTGATTATTTTTATAAAACCTTCGTAAATAGTATTAAAGAGAAAAGTAAGGAAATATTTATTTTTTGGAATAAAAGCCCAGAGGGTAGCTAAAATCCCAATAAATTCAAGAGAAACATCATTTTGAAAGTATCTAGGTATACCAAATTATTTTAACCAAATGGTATTTTCTGGAAGTTAAATACTGAAGTCATGTGTCAGTTGAAAATTGAATCCCATTTATTCACTGTTTTGAGGCTCACCTTTTACTTAGAGAGGTTGCAGCTCAGTGGTTTGTGTAGGAGATGAAAATCTGGCCCTCTTTTTTCCATTACAAGAAAGAAGTTAAACTTTGAAATAATTAGTAAAGAAACTACTGGGTTTTAAATGTGCTGATATATCTTAAATGTCTTTAAAATCTCTAAATCTTTAAGGAATGAACTTCAGTGTTTCCATTTCTAGTGACTTTAAGTGACTTTTATCTTCAGTCTTTTTGTTGTTGTTGTTAACTATTCAGTTTAAAAGTTTACATGTTGAAATGAAATAGCTCTTTGTATTTCTTTCTACTTTTAACAGATTGTTTCCAGTAAGAAGCTAACTCGACCACTGGTGCTTAAAAATGGCAGACCTGCTGGGAAAGGCAGCATTACGGTAAAGATAAGAATATTTGTCTTTTGCCTCAAAAGATTAAGCATAATAAGGTGTTTTGAAACTGTACATTTAAACAAATATTCTACAGCCGTGCTTTATCATTTGATCTTGAGTGTTGCCTTCCAATCACTCTTGCCTTATAGTGATTGCAAATGGAGAACATGTTGTGCCAAAAGAAGGAAAAAAATGCAGTGTTGGAACAACTCCTTTCAGTTTTTTCATGTTGCCTGCAAAACTCAGGTGCCACGTGGTGATGCTTGCCTCTCCTCCATGAAAGTGTCAGTTCCCAAGTTAGAAACTGCTTAATGATCTGAATGGATCACTTTGACTCCCTGGCAAAGGAAATATAGTCCTCTGAACATATTGGATTTTATTCCAGATGGATATTATATAACATGGCCATTGAACCTATAAACTCATTACTGTCGATTTTTATTCTTACACTTTGCTATCCCACCTCTCACACAGATTTTCCTTTGGTTATTACTAGCCCTGAGCAAATGAATATATACATTATCATTTAGATTTCCAATTATACAATAGTGAGCTTTTAAATACCTTATCCTCTAGAGTTTCCATCCATGTAACCACTGGCTGGAGTGATAGTGTTCTTCCTAGCTTTCTCTGAAAATGGAAGCCCATCTCCTTGAGAGAGCCATGTTTAAGGGTTATTGCAATTATAAAATGCATTTTTTCCTGAACATCATCTTGGCTTTAGGTTAGATTTCCAAAGGCATAACAATGTTCACACTATTGGGAGTATTGACTTTATGTGACAGAGAGCATCATCAGTAGTTAGCTTTATTGCTTTGGGGATGTTGCCTGTGATTTGTTAAGTAGATTTTGTTAAGTGGAATAACTCTTTCAGGAACATTGGATAAAAAACACTGATCTGTTCGGATATTTCAGTTTATAAAGTTGTCTAGGGATGATTTATTCATACTTCTCAATGGTTGGAGATCTTTAGCTAGTTTTGTGCAAAGGGTATTCCTTGGTCTTCCAGGGATTTGATTATTCTATGGAAAAGAAAGATCCAGTTTGGGCAACCACATTTAAAAAGAAAATTGTGTAATGTAGGCTTGGCACAGTAGGGTAAAATAACTTATTTCACACATATTAAAGAAACAGTTTTTATTTCTTCTTTGTTTTTGTTTTTGTTTTGTTTTTTGTTGTTGTTTTTACAAGGTTTCCTTGTGTAAACCAGGCTGGCTTCAAATTTGTGATCCTCCTGTCTTGTCTTACTGAATTCTGAGATTACAGGCATGTGCCACCATTTCCTACAATCTTTTATAATATGACCATTTTTGTATTAAACATTTTAAAAGTCAACTATATTAGTATACTGACTTTATATATTATTAGGTAAAAAAGTACTTAGTTTATGAATACTGGTATATCAGAATCCCTAAAATATATTTTCTTTTACTTATATTATCCACTTATAGATTTCAGCAGAAGAAATAAAGGATAATAGAGTGGTCTTATTTGAAATGGAAGCCAGAAAACTGGATAATAAGGTAGGTAGATTATGGAGATTTCAGTAAGGATGTCATGTTTTGCCTTACATTGATTCCTTTTTCAGAAAATAATAATGCAATAGTGAACTATATCATCTAGCTTTATATAGGGGTTTAGTTACTTCTAAATTGTGTTTGTACATGTGTGTGTGTTTAAGCAGAACCCATGTCCTTTCACCTCTTTCATGTAGATGTAACCAAAGAATTGATCTAAAGGAAGAGTTGAATGAATTAATGTTTCTGTAAAAGACATGAGAGAAAATACTTGGACTTCATTTAAGAAAAAAGAAAAAGTCCGTATTTTGTTAATTATACATGAATTATTCTCTTTTCATTCAAAGGTCAGTACTTTTTATGAAGGATGAGTACCAATACATAATAACACAACAGTTTAGTACACAGTATGAATTGTAGTAATTCTTTGAGTAACTTTTGTACTTCATTCTGTAATCTAATCAGTATTCTTCCTCATTTGCATTTACCTTACAATTTATTTGAACATATCTTAGACTACTTGCCAAGGACTTTTTTTTCCAGTTATCTTATTTTATTGGTAATTTTTAATTTACAATTTAATGGGCTTCATTATGACATTTCCATACATACATTTCCTCATACATTGCTCATGTTAACTTCCTCTGTTACCCTCTCTTGACTCACTTCCACCATCACCTCCCTCCACACCAATGGTCCTCTTCCTACTTGCATGTCTTTTTGGTGAGTCTGTCTACATATGAACATCCTGATTTTTCCATAAAGGCAGCATGTGTAATATTTCCTGTCTTCTCTTTCATTACCCTTTCTTCTTGCCCCCCACTATTTTTTAGTCCATTATCTTTCCCTACATATGCCCCTTTTACTTTCATGACCTATGTATTTTAATAAGGAATATATATTCATTTCTAACTTCACATATAAGAGAAAACATCTTTCTGGGTCAGATTTATTTTGCTTAAAATGATGATCTCCAGTTCTATCCATTTTCCAGCAAATGCCATAGTTTTGTCCTTCTTGGATATTGTTCTTAGGTACTATCAAGTTGGATCTGGCTCATAGTGACCCTATGTAGTGTCTTCAATGATTGATTGCTTCAGGAGTGGGCTGCCAGGTCCTTCTCCCTAGTCTGCAGCACTTGGTATTTGCAGGCAGTCTGCCATCCAAGGACTAACCAGGCTGACCCTGTTTAGCTTCTGAAATCAAATGGGATTAGATGCTAGAGTGATATAGCTGCAGGTTTGTGATTCTTTATGGCTGAATAGACCTTCATGGTGTATGTTGTTGTCAGGTGCTATCAAGTTAGCACCTAACTTGATAGTGACCTAACTTGATAGTGACCCTATGTACAACAGAATGAAACACTACCCAACACTGTGCCATGCCCAGCACTATTGTCAGTGCTTCTCTGCTATTCATAGGGTTTTTTGATGGCTGATTGTTTCAAGAGTGGGCTGCTGGGTCTTTCTCCTAAGCCTACAGCACATTATATTCTTAATTACTGAATAGGCCTGACCCTGCATAGCTTCCAAGGTCTGATGAGATAAGATGCCAGGGTTCCAATTTTAGTATATATGCTGCTGAAGTGAGCATCCATGGTGTATATATACCACAATTTCTTTATCCATTCATCTGTTGGTAGAACTTGATTCCATATCTTGGCTGTTGTGAATAATGCTGCAATAAACATGGGTAAGCAGGTATCTCTGTGATATGGTGACTTGTATTCCTTTGGATATATACCCAGGAGTGGTATTGCTGGGTCATATGGTCATTCTATTTTTACTTTTTTGAGGAACCTCTGTACCGACTTCCATAGTAGCTGCACCAATCTGCATTCCTACAGCAGTGTATAAGACTTCTTTCTCCCCATATTCTTACCAGCATTTGTTGTTTATTTTGTTGATGGTAGCCATTCTGACCGTGGTGAGATGGTATCTCGGTAGTGTTGATTTGCATTTCCCTAAAGGCTAAGGATGTTGAACATTTTTTCATGTGATTGTTGGCCATTTGTATTCTTTTGTGAAGTCTCTGTACAGTTCTTTTGCCCGTTTTTTTTTTTTTTTGATTGGATACCTTACTTTTTTGTGTTTAATTTTTCGAGCTCTTTATGTATTCTAGATGTTAATCCCCTGTGTGATGTATAACTGGACAAGATTTTCTCCCATTCTATAGGCTATCTCTTCACTCTGATAACTATGTCCTTTGCTGTACAAAAGCTTTTTAATTTGATGCAATCCCGTTTGTCAATTCTTGCTATTGTTTCCTGTGCTTTTGCAGTCCTATTCAGAAAGTCCTTGCATATGCCTGTGTCTTCAAGTGTTTTACCTACGTTTTCCTCTAGCAGTTTCAAAGTTTCAGATTTTATGTGAAGGTCTTTGATCCATTTTGATCTGATTTTTGTATTAGGTGAGAGAGAGGGATCTAGTTTCAGTCCTCTACATGAAGATATCCAGTTCTCCCAGTGCTATTTATTGCAGAGTGTGTCTTTGTTTCAATTTACATTTTTGGCACCTTTGTTGAATATCAGGTGGCTGTAGTTGCATAGATTTATTTCTGGATCCTCTGGTCTGTTCCATTGATCTACATATCTGTTTTTGTGCCAGTTCCATGCAGTTTTGTTACTTTGTAGTATAATTTGAAATCAGAAATTGTGGAGCCCCCTGCATTTTCTTTCTACTCAGTCCCATTTTAACAATTCAAGGCTTTTTGTGCTTCCATATGAATTTTCGGATTGGTTTCTCTATTTCTGTAAAGAATGTCTTTGGAATTTTGATGGGTATTGCGTGAAATCTGTAAATTGCTTTCAGTAATTTAGCTATTTTCACGACATTAATTCTTCTAATCCACAAGCATGGGAGATCCTTCCACTTTCTGGTGTGTTCAATCTATTTTTTTAATGTTCTAAAGTTTTCATTGTAGAAGTTTTTCACCTCCTTGGTTAGGTTTATTCCTAGGTATTTTATTTGTTTTGAAGCTATTGTGAATGGGATTGCTTTCTTGGTTTCTTTTTCTGCCTTGTCATTATTGGTATAAAGGAAAGTTACCGATTTTTGTATGTTAATTTTACATCCTGCTACTTTGCTGAAAATGTTATCTGGTTGAGTCTTTAGGGTCTTTTAATTATAGGATCATATCATCTGCAAATAGGGATAATCTGACTTCTTTCTTTCCTATTTGGATCCCTTTTAATTCTTTCTCTTATTAGTATGGCTAATAGTTCAACTATTACATCTAATAATAGTGAAGATAGTGGACACCTTTGTCTTTTTTCCTGATTTTAGTATAACGTTGGCTGTAGATTTTTCATATATTACCTTTATTATGTTGAGGTATAAAAGCCTTTTTTCAAGGCTTTTATCATAAAAGGATGTTAAAATTTGTCAAAGGCCTTTTCTGCATCTATTGATAGGATCATGTGATTTCTGTTTCTGAGTCTATTTATATGTTGTATTACATTTATTATCTTGCATATGTTAAACCAGGCTTGCATCTCTGGAATGAAACCAACTTGAACATAGTGTATAATGTTTTTAATGTGTCATTAAAGACTATTTTCAAGTATTTTATTGGAGATTTTTGCACCTAGGTTCAACAGGAAAATTGGTTTGTAGTTTTCCTTTTTCAATGTATCCTTATCTGGTTTTGGTATTCGGGTAATACTGGCTTCACAGAATTAATGTGTTTATGTTCCTTCCATTTGTGTTTTATGGAATAGCTTAAGACAGAACTTCTTTAAAGCTCTTATAGATTTCAACAGTGAATCCATCCTGTCCTGGGCTTTTCTTCATTGGGAGACTCTATTGTTGCTTTCATCTCTCTGTTCATTATAGGTCTATTTAAGTTATTTATATCCTTTTGATTTAATTTTTGGCAGGTTCTATGTGTCTAGGAATTGATCCATCTCATCTACATCTTCCAGTTTTTTAGAATATAATTTTCAAAGTATTCCCTAATGATTCTCTGGATTTCATTGGTATTTGTTGTAATGTTCTCTTTTTCATCTCTAATTTTCTTAATTTGAGTCTTCTCTCTTTCCTCTGATTAGTTTGGTTAAGAGTTTGTCAGTCTTGTTTGTCTTTTTAAATAAGCAGCTCTTTGTTTCATCAATTCTTTCTATTGTTCTTTTAGTGTCCATTTCATTAATTTCTACACTTATCTTTATTTCTTTTCATCTACTGGTTTTGTTTGTTCTTCTTTTTCTAAAAGCATGAAATATATCATTAAGTGATTTGTTTGAGCCCACTCTGATTTTTTAATGTGTGCACTCATAGCTATAAACTTCCTTTATAGAACCACCCAAAAGTTCTGGAAGTTTGTGTTTTTATTTTCTTTTGATTTTAAAATTTCTTCTCTGATTCCTTCAAGTACCCATGGATTATTAAAGAGTGTATTGTTCATTCTCTCTATATATGTCATTTCTGTAATTTCTCTTGCTGTTCATTTCTAGTTTTAATCCATTATGTAGGGGAAAAAAGAGAAGAGAAGAGAAGAGAAGAGAGAAGAGTGGGGAGAAAGATGGAATGAATGAATATGAGAATCATTAGGTTGCAATTTAACCAGGCATGGTGCCACATGCCTGTCATCCCAGCACTCAGGAGGGTGAGGCAGGAGGATTACAAATTCAAGGCCAGCATTGGTCACATAGTAATACTATCTCTCAAAATAAAAATAAAGTAATGTAAAAGGTTTATATGGTCCCAAAGCCAAATCTATAAAACAAGGTATATCCAAGAAATTTAGCTTCCTTGTTTATCTGCTCTACTCCTTTTTCTGTTTCCTCTCTGTAGGTTATTGTTGTTGTTAAGTGCAGTCCAGTCAGATCTGACTTTATGTACAGCAGATCAAAATCCTCCCTGACTCTGCACTAGGACATAATTCAAAAGCATCAATTCTTCTCCTGTCTCCCTTACTCAATGCCCAGCTTTCAAAACCATGTGATGTGACTGAAAATACTGTGGTATGAGTCAAGCACACCTTCGTCTTCAATGTGACATCTTTACTTTGCAACCCTTTAAAGAGATCTTTTGCAACAGCTTTTCCAATGCAATCTGTCTTTTGATTTCTTCACTGCTGCTTCTGTGGGTATTGATTGTAGAACCAAATCAGGCAAAATCTTGGACAACTTCAATCTTTTCTCCATTTTTCGTGAAATTGCTTACTGACCCAGTTGTAAGGATTTTTGTTTTCTTAATGTTGAGGTGCAATCCATACTGAAGGCTGTGTTCTTTGATCTTCATCAGTAAATGTTTCAAATCTCTTTCAGCAAGCAAAGTTGTGTCATCTGCATAATGCACATTGTTAATGAGTCTTCCTCCAATCATGATGCCACATTCTTCTTCAGAAAGTCCATCCTCTCAGATTATTTGCTCACCAGAGATTGAAGGGGTACAGCCATGACACACACTTTTTTTGACTTTAAACTAGGCAGTACTTCTTTGTTGTGTTTGAACAACTGCCTCCTAGGCGATGTACAGATTCCTCAAAAGTACAATTAAATGTTTGGATATTCCCATTCTTTGCAATATTATCCATAATTTGTTGTGATTCATCCAGTCAAATGCCTTTGCATAGTCAATAAAGCATAGTTAGAAATCTTTCTGGTGTTCTCTGTTTTCAGCTAATATCAATCTGATAGCAGGAATGATACCCCTAGTTACACACCCTTTTCTGAATCCAGCTTGATTCTCCATCAGTTCCCTGTCTTTTTACTACTACAGTCACTTTTGAGTGATCGTTAGCAAAATTTTACTTGTTTGTGATATTAATGATATTGTTTGATAATTTCTGCATTTGACTGGATCCCCTTTCTTGGGAACAGGCACAAATATGAATCTCTTCTAGTCAGTTGGACAGGTAGCTGTTTTCCAACTCTCTTGGCATAAACAAGGTAACAGCTCCAGTGCTACATCTCTCTGTTAAGACATCTCTACTGGTATTCATCAGTTCCAGGAGGGAGGATTGTGTTTCACCAATTTCTTCAAGGTAGCTTCTACTTTGTCCTTCAGTACCATTGGTTCCTAATCATATGCAACCTCTTGAAATAGTTGGTCATCCACCAGTTCTTTTCTGTATAATGACTCTGCATATTCCTCCCATCTTCTTTTGATATTTCTTTTATTTAATATTTTCCCTATAGAATTCTTCACTATTGCTACTCAAGGCTTGAATTTTTTATTCAATTCTTTAAGCTTGAGAATAACAGAGTGTGTTCATCCCCTTTGGTTTTCTATCTCCAGCTCTTTGCACATGCCATTATAATATTTGATTTTTGACTTTTTGAGCTTCCTTTTGGAATCTTGTGTTTAGTTCTTTAACTTCGTCATGTCTTCCTTTGATTTTAGCTGCTAGATGTTCAAGGGCAAGTTTCAGAGGCTCTTTTAATGTAATTTGGTCTTTTATTCTTGTCTTTTTAATAACCTTTTGCTTTCCTCATGAATGATGTCTTTGATGTCATGCCACAACTCTTCTGGTCTTTTATCATTAATGTCTAATGCATTAAATCTTTTCTTGAAGTGGTTTATGAACTCAAGGGGGATATAGTCAAGATCATGCCCTGGCTCTCAAACACCTGTTCTAATTTTCTTCATTTTCAGTTTGAACCTGAATATGAGCAGTTGATGTTTTGATCCACAATCAGCACCTAGTGTCATTCTAACTTTCAATATTGAGCTTTTCCATCATCTTTTCCCACAATTGTAGTCAAGTTTGTTCCTGTGTGTTCTATCTGGTGAATTCCATGTGTATAAATGCTTTTTATGTTGGTGAAAAAATGTATTTGGAATGAAAATGTCATTGGTCTGACAAAATTCTATCATGCAATCTCCAGCATTGTTTCTGTCACCAAGTACATATTCTGCAGCTACTGAGTCATCTTTGTTTCCAACTTTTGCCCTCCTGTCACCAGTAATTACATCAGTTCATCCTGATTGCATGTTTGATCTATTTCAGACTAAAGAGGCTGGTAAAAATCTTCCCTATTTTCATTTGTAGCCTTAATGGTGGGTGCATAAATTTGGATACTAGTCATATTAACTGGCCTTCCTTGTAGGCATATGGATATTATTCTGTCACTGACAACATTATACCTCAGGACAGATCTTGAGATGCCTTTTTTGATGATGAATGTAACTCCATTTCTCTTTAAGCTACCATTCCCAGCCTAGTAGGCCTTTTGATTATGTGATTCAGAAGGTCCATTCCAGTCCATTTTAGCTCACCAATGCCTAGAATGTTGTGCCTATGCACTCCATTTCCCTTTTGAAAATTTCTAGTTTTCCTAGCTTCATACTACAAACATTCCATGTTCTAATTTTTAATGGATGTTTACAGTTGTTCCTTCTCATTTTGAATCATGCCACATCAGTAAGTGAAGGTCCCTGGGGCTTTACTCTTACCTGTCATTAAGGTCGACACCACTTTGAGGAGGCAACTTTTCCCCAGTTGTCTTTTGAGTGCCTTCCAAACTGGGGAGCTCATTTTCCAGCACTGTATCTGACAGTGCTTCTCTGCTATTCATAGGGTTTTAAATGGCTAATTGTTTCAGGAGTGGGTCAACCATGTCCTTCTCCCTAGTCTGTCATAGTCTGGAAGCTCAGCTGAAACTTGTCCACCATAGGTGACCCTGCTGGTATCTATAATACTGGTGTCTGTCAGTTTCCACGTGTCTGTCAGTTTGCCATATTGTTGGGGCTTGGGTGTTCCCTTGAGGTAATAATTTTTAAAAGTCTTTATGACTTAATCCTTGAATTTCATAAAAATCTAAGAAATATATATATGTATATATATATATGTGTGTGTATATATATATATATATGTACAGCCCATATATATATATATATATGGGCTGGGATTTAGCTCAGTTGGTAGAGTGCTGCGCTGCAGTCTCTGAGGTCCCAAGTTCAATTCCCAGCACCGTAAGAATGGGAGAAGGACCTGGCAATCCACTCCCAAGGCAATCCTGAAACAGTCTTCCTCCATTGAAAACCTATGAGGGTCGCTATGAGTCGGATACCAACTCAATGGCACCTAACAACAACAACAACATATATATATGTACACATATACACATGTATACACATATATATGCACATAAGTATATGGACACATATATGTAAGTATGTTTACCTCTTTGTCTTTGTTTTTATGTTTATATTGCTCATCTTTAGCTCTTATGTAAAGGTAGCATGTTAGATAAATACTTCTTCCACCTTGTTTTTTTGACTTACCATGTCGTGGAGGTCAGAGTCAGGCATTTTTACTTCTTGTTTTAGTACTAATAGGAACACTTTAATGAGCTTTCAAACAAGGCTGTTTTCTGACCTTCAAAATAGTAATGAGCATATTCTGCATTTCTCATATGATTATTTTTGAGATAAGTCACAGTACATGTTAATGTGTTTTTGAAAAGTTGGCTTATCTATGTAACATTCTGTTGTTATTTTTATAAAATAAGAGGCACATAAAGGCTTATTTCATTTATGTAAGATTCTTGTTAAGAGGTATGTTAAAATCCTACACTTGTGTTAATATTTTTCACTATACTAAATATGTTATTTGCTTGAAATTAAACTGTGTGCTGAGGCTAGTTCAAGAGTAAAGAATCTTTAGTTCAGGGATATATTTGCATATATTAGTATGTCTTAACAAGTATCCTTTCATTTTCAAAAATAATAATATATGCTTAGGAATATATACATTTTAAAATGAACAAAATTGAGAAAAATAAAATCATCTATAATTTTGCCACTTGAGTTTAACCTTGTGATTTTTATATCATTATGGAATTTTATCTGTGTGTGTCTGTGTTGAGAGAGTAATAAGGGTTCTATAGAATTGGGCATTTTATGGAAATACTGTGGTGATATTCAGAGGAAATAGAAGATGTAGTTTGTGCCCGTTAAGTATTTCTATTATACACTCTGTATATCTACCTTTATTCCCTTGTATGCAAAAAAGAGTTTGATATTGGCAAAAAGGTTTTGAATGTGAAAGGGTAAGATATGAAATCAAGGCCCAGATCCACCAATTAATTAGATATATGATCTTAGAAAAGTTGCTTAACCCCTCTGAATCTACTTTCTTTCTTATAACAGCCCTGTCCTCATAGAGTTGATATATGTTTGGGCTATCACTTATGTAAACCTACTCAGTACTATGTGAATAAAAACTATTAATGCTGAAAACAAGGCCAGAACATGTTTTATGGTCTTTTGGACCAATGTATCTTAAAACTAACATCATGTTTTTGAGTAGTAAAGATATAATGCACTGGGTTGTGAGCATTTATCATGAATGCCTTAATAGCTCTCCCTGGTAGACTTAAGCAATTATATAAGTTAGAAAGTTGATGGGATTTATATTTATAACCAATAGTTAGACTCATGTGATTGCTAGCATGTATAAAGTATGAGCACATGTGATTTCAGAGGAGAATTAAAGCTGTTTATTCATTTATTTGTTTTGAATGTAGGATCTATTTGGAAAGTCAGACCCATACCTTGAGTTTCACAAGCAGACATCAGATGGAAACTGGCTAATGGTTCATCGAACAGAGGTAAAAATCTGCATCTGAAAAGTAAAGTAGAAGTTTTCTTTGGAATTGTAGTAATCAGAACTTTTGAAAACTAAATATTCATAAAATACTAATTAAAGTTGATATTTATATACAACCAGAGATACAAAGTCAACATTCTTTTACTTTTTTTCTTTTAATAAGGAGGTACTATTGTGCTTACTTATTTTTATATTGAAAAGCATTGGCCAGATGTGCTGGCAACTCAGGAGGCAGAGGCAGGAGGATTGCAAGTTTGAGGCCTGAGACAGCCTGTGCAACCTAGTGAGATACTCTCTCAAACCACAAAGTAAAAAAAAGGTCAGGGGGTATGGCTCAGTGGTTGAGTGCTTGCAAAAAGCATGCATGAGGCCCCAGGTTCAATTCCCCCATACCGCAAAAAAAAAAAAAAAAAGAAAAGAAAAAAGAAAAGAGAAACACTTTAAACCTAATAAAGAACACTAACTAAATGTGTTCCTGTGTATACCTCACCTAGTTTCACCAACTAGTCATATCTGCACACACTTGTGTCTTCTCTATTACACACACACACATACACACACTTATGCACACATGTATTTTCCTTTTACAAAACCATTCTAATGTTGGCAGCAGACATCAAGACTTTTCATCTTTCAGTACTACAGTAGCCACTTCTCCAGAATAAGGGCATGCTATACCACCACACCTGAGAAAGTAGTATTCATTTAGTGACATCATTTAATATACCATTCTTGCTCAGATTTCTGCAATTGTCCTATACATTTTCTGTATTTTTTGTTTTGTTTGTCCAGGTTCCAGTGAAGGCTTATGTTTTGTATGTTTCCAGTATAGGCTCCTTCAGATGACTCCTAGGTTCCTTTAACATGAGCCCAGTAGTCTTTAAGCATTTTCTTTTTTTATGATAGAGTATATCTTTTTTTCTTCAGTGCTAAGGGTTGAACTCAGGGCCTCATATCTGCTAGACAATTGCTTTACCACTGAACGGCCTCATCAGCAACCTTTTTTAGTTTTTATTTTGAGACAAGGTCTTTCCAGGTTGCACAGACTGCCTCTGGCCTAAAATTTGCAATCCTCCTGCCTCAGCTTTTGGAGTTGCTTGGATTACAGTCAAATCACCATGGTACCCAGAGAAAGCATCTTCATAGTTTACCCTGTCCCCAAACTGGAATGAACCATTTCTGTAAGAGGTAGTAGTGTTTAGACACTGAGATATGAGTGCTAGATGTGTTCATTGATACCAGATTGTCATTGCTTTTTAGGCTTTTCAATGGACACAGCTGGGAAATATGTTATTTATGTAGTGTTATTTATTATTACGTGTATATATTAAATTAAAAATCTTAAATTAATGAATTTGGATTATTTCTCCAGTTCAAATTCAACACAGCAAGGCTCATTCTTAACATTTCTTATTCTGTATTTGAATATTCTGTGCCTACAGGGAAATTCCTAGTTTCCAACAAAATCAGTAAGCTGCAGTATCTTTTTCTTTTCTTTCTCTCTCTCCTTCATTCCCACCTTCTTTCTCTCTCCCTACCTCCCTTCCTTTCTTTATTTCTTTTCTTGACAAAGTCCCTCTGTTACCTCAGGCTGGCCTCAAAATTGTGATCCTCCTGCCTCAGCTTCCTGAGTGGTGAGGTGACTGCCACTGTACTGTACCTAGCCTGCTGCGCTTTCTGTGTATGCATTGTGTAGGGGAATCTGTTTCCCAGGTAGCTTTTTTATTTCCACAGAATATACCACAATTGGACAGTTTATTATGTTTTTCATATGACAGTCCTATACTTTTTCCTACCTAGTTTTTCACTGAAATAATTGATGGATGAGGCGGTGAGGGATGGATGGTGAGCATGTATTAAGAACCGAGGAAAGATGAGCAAAAGGTTAGTAAACTGAATATTATTCTAATAAATCTTTGAATCTTCATTTTATAGGTTATTAAAAACAACTTGAATCCAGTTTGGAAACCTTTTAAAATCTCTCTTAACTCCCTGTGCTATGGAGATATGGATAAAACCATTAAGGTAATTTGAAATTATATACAGATGCTCCTTGACTTGCCATGGGGTTACATCCTGGTAATCCATTGTAAATTGAAAATATTGTTAAGTTAGGCTAGAGGTATAATTTAGTAATAGAGCATGTGCTCAGCATACACAAGGCCCTGTGTTTCATCCTTGGCACCATAATAAAAAAAGAAAGAAAAGGAAAGAAAGAAAGAAAATATGTTAAAAAACTCATTTCATATGCCTAACTTAGCGTACATTATAGCTTAGCAACACAGTATACTGTAGAGTACCTGTTGTTTACCTTGGTGGTTGACTGGGAGCTTTGGCTTGTTGCTGCTGCCCAGCATTATGAAAGAGAATCTTATCACATGTTACTAGCCCAGGAAAAGATCAACATTCAAAACTTGCAGTCCAGTTTCCACTGAATGGTCTCTCTTTCACACCACCATAAAGTTGAAAAATCTTAAGTGGAACCATCATAAGTTAGAAAAGGCATACATATGTTCACCTATTTTATAAAATTAATATGTAAGGTCATTTTAAAAGGTGACATAACAGATATCTGTAGAGTTGAATTCTATGCATATATAATAACATTAAATTAAAAATGTAATCTGGTTAGTAAAATAGTCAGTTTGAATGAGTAGGCATGTTTGACCTTGTGCTTGTTCAGTCAGTATAATTTCTTACTCTATATTTTGAAAAATAAAATGTCCAATATAAATATAAATTTTTTCTTCTTTTTAATAAGTTTTGTTTGCTCTGAGAATAGGAATCTTTAGCTATGTTCTTTGTCTTTAATATATGTCCTGTAGATAAAAGCAGATGTTACTCCAAGAACCCGGAGATTCCTCCTATCAGTAGGGGAGGAGGATTGTGGTAGCATTGCTGGAATAGGGAAAAGCAGAGGGTGTCTCATTGGTTTTTAAACTAAGGTCTACAGTCATTATCTATACATGGTTGCAGATGGAAGACTTTCTTATGTTCATTCTCAATAGACTTTCTTATGTTCTAGGTTTTTGGTTATCAATTGTC